>PVJS01039596.1:0-18822 GCA_004027185.1 Glis glis
ATCCCCAGTAACACACACACACACACACACACACACACACACACACACAGTTTCTGCTTTCCTTTTGCTCTGTGTCACTCTCCACTTTCTTCTTAAGGCCTGCGTCTGTTCCTGGGGCTGCCAGCCCTGGGTAAGGAAGCAGTTTAGTCACAAAGTCAAACAGAACATTGTCATAAAAACAAGCCACCGAGGCACATGGCAGCGGCTCGTCAGGGTCGGTCGCACAGCACTGATTGTCAGTGAGCAGAGGCTCTCGCTGTTTGTTAAGCCACTGAATTTCCTCCTTTGTGAATTGTCCACTGTGCCCCTGGTCCATCCATCTGTGTGGACACCATGGAATTCGTCCCCTTTCAAGTGACTCAGGACTCCGCATTCACAGGGCCTCGCGCAGGGGAATCCGGGAGCGAGGAAGATGAGTGGCAGGGTGTTTCTGCTGCAGGAAAGAGGTCAAATCTCAGGCAACTGTGTGACACAGTTCCATTTCTTCACTCAACTCGGAACTCGTTTCAGTACTGCACATTGAGCCGGGCTGGTGGCGCACACCTGTCATCCTGGTACTTGGGAGGCTGAGACAGGAGGATCACAGGTTGGAGGACAGCCTCGGCAAGGAGTGAGACTCATCAATCTAGAGAGACCCTGTTACAAATTAAAATAAAATAGGGCAGGGGGTGTAGCTCAGAGGTAGAATGCCCCTCGGTTTAACCCCCAGTACTAGAAAAAAAAATACTGTGCATTGTTATGTTTTGACCACTTTTCAAACAACTCATGGTGTGTTATGTAACACCAGCAACACACCTGGGGTGAGTCCCCACATAGGCGCCATGGTGGCTCCAAGGAGTGTCGCCATTACAGGCTCATCTTTTAAAATGACTTATTTAAGAGGGGCGTGGTGGTGCATGCCTGTCATCCCAGTACTTGGGAGGCTGAGACAGGATTGCTGGTTCAAAGTCAGCCTCTGCAACTTAGTGAGGCCCGCCGCAACTTAGCAAGACCCTGTTTCCAAATAAAAAAATAAAATAGGTCTAGGGGTGTAGCCTGGTGGTAGAATGCCCCTGGGTTCCATCCCCAGTAAAACACACACACACACACACACACACACATGCATATTAAATTAAATTTAAAGAAAGAAAAAGGGCTGGGAGTGTAGTTTGGAAATAGACCACCCCTGAGTTTAATCCCTAGTACCATAGAGAGAGAGAGAGAGAAAGAAAGAGAAGGAGGAGGAGGAGGAGGAAGAGGAGGAGGAGGAGGAGGAGGAGGAGGAGGAGGAGGAAAAGAAAAGAGAAGAGAGAAGAGAGAAGGGATATGAATTCTAGCGCTGCTCGTGCGCACTCTAGCGCCTTGCTCCTGTTCTCCATCTCTCTCTTTCTGCTTCTGCTACCAAGTGCTGAGCAGTTTTCCTCCCCTGCAACCTAATAAAGAAAAAAATAAGTCAGGTGTGGTGGCCACACCTGCAACCCAAGTACTTGGGAGGCTGAGACTGGGAGGTCACAGGTTAGAGGCTAGTGTCAGCAATTCAGCGATACCCTCAGCAATGTAGCAAGACCTTATTTAAAAATAAAAAATAAAACAGGGCTGGCGGTGTATCTGGGAGGTAGAAGGCCTCTGGGTTCAATCCCCAGTACCACAAAAAAGAAAAAGGAAAAAGAATTTCATATTATTTCCTGATCAATTTTTTTGTTTATTTTGGTACTGGGGATTGAATCCACATGACATTCCTGGCCCTTTTTATTTTTTATTTTGAAAAAGGATCTTGGTAGGTAAATTGCTGAGAGTCTTGCTAAATTGCTGAGGCTGGCCTTGAAGCTGCAATCCTCTTGTCTCAGCCTCCCAACTACTGGGATTACAGGTGTGCGCCACCACACCCGGCTTCCTTACCAGTTTTAATACAATCTGCTTCCAGCAACCCCTCCCAATTATTCTGCATTCATAGAAAAATATACTCTGTGTGTGGTACTGGGGATTGAACCCAGGAATATTCTACCTCTGAGCCACACCCCCAGCCCTCTTTTTATTTTTTTATTTTGAAACAGGGTCTCTCTAAATTGCTGAGGGTCTTGCTGAATTCCTGAGGCTGGTCTTGAATCTGTGAGCCTCCTGTCTCAACCACCCATGTACTGGCATGCGCCATCACGCCCGGCTTAGTTTCCACTTTAAATACACTAAAAAAAATATGTATAGCACTGGGCGTGGTGGCGCACGCTTGTAATCCCAGTACTTGGGAGGCTGAGACCAGAGGATCTGGGTTCACAGCTAGTCTCAGCTACTTAGTGAGGCCCTCCGCAACTTAGTGAGAATCTGTTTCCAAATAAAGAATAAAAAATAGGGCTGGGGCGTGTAGCTCGGAGATAGAATGCCCCTGGGTTCAATCCCCAGTACCACAAAAAGAAAAAAAAATATGTATAGCAAGTTTTCTGACAACAGAATATGAATGTATGTAAACTTAAAACCTTATATGAAAGCTGGGCATACTTGGGAAACTGAAACAGGAGTATCCCAGGTTCATGGCCAGCTTTAGCAGCTTAGTGAGACCCTCAGCAACTTAGTGAGACCCTGTTTCCAAATAAAAAATAAAATAGGGCTGGGGGTGTAGCTCGGAGGTAGAAGGCCCCTGGGTTCAATCCCCAGTACCACAAAAAACCAAACCAAAACAAAAACCTTGTGTGTCTGGAAGTTTGAGAAATAGGAATCAAAGACCAGGTTTTCGCCACAGCCACGTCTCCTTCTAGAGTCCTGGTTGCGACTCGCTATCTCTGTATCAGCTGTACACACAGAACGAAGGTCACTGAAATGAAGCGGAACCAGTCTGGCAGAGAGAGTACAGCCTCGTTTCTACACACTGATTAATACGAGAACAAATAAAATCGTTAGCCACTAAGAGACAGGCTCTGGAGTCCTGGGGATTTAAGAGAAGCACGTCGCAAAAGGGAATCTACTATTCTTTTCAGTTAACCATTTCAGTGAAGGTATAGTAAACTGGGCAGAGGATCACAGGTTCAAGGCCAGTCTCAGGAACTCAGCGAGACCCTCAGCAATTTTAGAGAGACCCTGTTTCAAAATAAAAAAATAAAATAAAAAGAGGGCTGGGGGTGTAGCTCAGAGGTAGAATGAGACTCTCATCAACCTAGCAAGACCCTGTTTCAAAATAAAAATAAAATAGGGCTGGGGGTATAGCTCAGAGGTAGAATGCCCCTGGGTTCAATCCCCAGTAAAACACACACACACACACACACACACACACACACACACACACACAATCAAGGGAGAGAGCCAGGTGTGGTGGTGCATGGCTGTAATCCTAGTACTTGGGAGGCTGAGACTAGAGAATCACAGGTTCAAGACCAACATCAGCAATTTAGGGAGACACTGTTTCAAAATAAAAAAATAAAAAGGGCTGGGGTGTCACTTGGAGGTAGAATGTGTCTGGGTTCAATGTTCAATCCTCGATGCCTCCTTCCCCCAAAAAAACCCCCAAGGGTTAAGGGTTTCTCTTCTTTTCCCCAATTTCTTTCAGTATTACTCAATTTTTCTTTTTTTTAGTACTGGTGATTGGACCCAGAGCCATTCTACCTCTGAGCTACACTCCCAGCCCTATTTTATTTTTATTTGGAAACAGGATCTTGCTGGGTTGATGAGTCTCACTACCTGCTGAGGCTGGCTGCGAACCTGCGATCCTCCTGTCTCAGCCTACCAAGTACTGGGATTACAGGTGTGCACCACCATGCCTGGCTACAATTTTAGTTTTCTTTCATATATTTTCCCCATTCTAAATAGGATTTAACATATATTTGTATATCTAAATCTAAATCTAAATCTATATATGTTTAGTTGTACTGGGGATTGAACCCAGGGGCTTTCTACCTCCAAGTTACATCCTCAGCCCTATTCTGTTTTATTTATTTTTAACTTTTGGCACTGGGAATTGAACCCAGGTGCGTTCTACTTCTGAGCTATACTCCAGCCCATTTTATTTTTTGTTTTTGAAACAGGGTCTCACAAGGTTGCTGAGAGTCTTGCTAAGTTGCTGAGGTTGATCTTGAACCCGCGATCCTCCCCGTCTCAGCCTCCCAAGTACTGGGATTACAGGCATGTACCACCACGCCTGGCTGATATATTTACATACATAAAATTCTCTAACTCACCATAAAAACACACACGAAATAATAATAAATTATTAAACCGAGAAATGGTAAGAAAGTTCTACATGGCAAGAACTTTATTGGTGCTTTTTCAAAGTAGCCAGATTATTTGCCCATTTTTTATTACTTTTTTTTTTGCGGTACCAGGGATTGAACCCAGGGGCATTGTACCTCCGAGCTCCACCCCCAGCCCTATTCTTTATTCTTTATTTTGAAACAGGGTCTCACTAAGTTGCGGAGGGCTTCAATAAGTAGTGGAGGCTGGCCGCTAACACGATCCTCTGGTCTCAGCCTCCCAAGTACTGGGATTACAAGCGTGTGCCACTACGCACGGCTTATTTTTTCTTACTTTATTAAAATAGTTTTTTTTTTAATTTAGCACACCCTGGATACTGAACAGATGTTTCAGAGTGGAAAGAAAACTCAGTTTGATTTCACAGATCTTACTGAATATGCAAAGCCCAGAAGTACGATTCCATCACTAGATTTGAATTCTGTAGTCCTGCCCAGTCCAGAGTCTGTGATGGTAGGCCAGAAAAATGAACACTAAAAATCTCTTATCTCAGTCATTAATTTCAATCTCTTCTCCCAGTAACCTTCAAACAAAACCAGGGAAGCTGGGCGTAGGGGCGCATGCTTGTAATCCCAGTACTTGGGAGGCTCAGACAGGAGGATCCGGGTTCGAGGCCAGCCTCAGCTACTTAGTGAGGCCTCCACAACTCAGTGAGACCCTGTTTCAAAATAAAGAATAAAAAGCTGGGCGTGGGGGCGCACGCTTATAATCCCAGTACTTTGGGAGGCTGAGACAGGAGGATCCAGGTTCGAGGCCAGCCTCAGCTACTTAGTGAGGCCTCCACAACTCAGTGAGACCCTGTTTCAAAATAAAGAATAAAAAATAGGGCTGGAGGTGTAGCTTGGAGGTAGAATGACCCTGGGTTCAATCCCCGGTACCCGCCAAAAAAAAAAGTAAAAGAAAGATAAAAAAGAAGAGAAACGCAGGCTCCGGGCCTGGGCACAAGGTCAAAGCTCATCTCTACAACAACACAGCTGGGACAGGGACCTCGAGGGCGGGGACACTCAGCTCTGTGGAAACTGTCACAGGTCAGTGGTGACCACCTGTGCTCCTCACAGGAGGAGGCAAAGCGGAGCGGAAGCCCCCAGTCACAGGCTGAATCACCCCCTTGCTTCCTGGGGTGCCTGGGTGTTCCCAGACACTAAGGGAGAATTAAATCGAGGTTGCCATGACAACCACCTCAGTGCTGTCATGATAACATCAACAGATGTGGTGCAGCGGTCCCTGGACGTTGGAGGGTTTTCTTTCCTCAAACCTCAATAATTTTTTTTTGGTGGTGCTGCGGATTGAACCCAGGGCCCTGTGCATGCTACGCAGGCACTCTACCACTAAGCTATATCCCCAGCCCAACTTCAATAATTTTAATAATTGGATGTCTTCAATAACTAAGCAAAGGCGATTTAAAGAATGGTAAAGCCCCTTTTTCCTTAACTAGATAGGTTGCCATATTCAGATATGAGTCATTTCTCTTTCTCTTTTTTTTTTTTTTGGTAGTACTGGGGATTGAACCCAGGGACATTCCACCTCCAAACTACACCCCCAGCCTATTTTATGTTTTGTTTTGAAACAGGGTCTTTCTAGGTTACTGAGAGTCTCCCTATGTTGCTGAGGCTGGCCTTGAACCTTCGATCTTCCTGCTTCAGCCTCCCAAGTACTGGGATTACAGGCGTGCACCACCACGCATGGCTATGATTCAACTCCTTACATAAGGTTTATTCCTTCTAATAAACGGTGACTGATACATGATGTTGTTTAGTGTGTGTGTGTGCGTGTGTGTGTGTTTACAGTACTAGTGATCTAACCCAGGGGCACTCTACCACTGAGCTACTTCCCTGGTCCTTCCTTCCTTCCTTCCTTCCTTCCTTCCTTCCTTCCTTCCTTCCTTCCTTCTTTCCTTCCTTCATTTATTTATTGTGGAACTGGGGATTAAACCAGGGGTATTCTATCTCCGCACTACACCCCCAGCCTGATTTTATTCTTTTTTTTTTGTGGTACTGGGGATTGAACCCAGGGGCATTCTACCTCCGAGCTACATTCCCAGCTCTATTTTTTATTCTTTATTTTGAAACAGGGTCTCACTAAGTTGCAGAGGGTCTCACTAAGTAGCTGAGGCTGGCCACGAACCTGGATCCTCCTGTCTCAGCCTCCCAAGTACTGGGATTACAAGCATTCGCCACCATACCCGGCTTTTTTCTTTATTTTTAAATTTTGAGATGAGGTTTTGCTAAGTTGTCCCAGGCTTGCTTCACACTTGTGATCCTCCTGCCTCGGCCTCCAGAGAAGCTGGGATTTTCGGCCGTCACTACTGTGTCTGGCTGCTTATTGTATTTTTAGAAATTTAAACGAATAATACCAAAGTCTAAATAAAACTAAAAAGTTTTAACAAATTTTTTTTAAATATGGAAGTTGGACTGGGCATGGTGGCACAAGCCTGTAATCTCAGTACTTGGGAGGCTGAGACAGGAGGATCGCAGGTTCCAGGACAGCTTCAGCAACTTAGAGAGAACCTCAGCCACTTAGTGAGACCCTGTTTCAAAATAAAAAGTAAAATAGGAAGCTGGGTGTGGTAACAGGAGGCTGAGACAGGAAGATCACAGGTTCATGGACAGCCTCAGCTGGGATTTTGGAACTTTTATTTCCAAAAAATTCCCCTTTGGAGCCGGCTGTGGCGGCCAGTAATCCCAGGACTTGGGAGGCTGAGACAGGAGGATCACAGGTTTAAGAACAGCCTTAGCAGCCGGGCGTGGTGGCGCACGCTTGTAATCCCAGTACTTTGGGAGGCGGAGACCGGAGGATCCGGGTTCGAGGCCAGCCTCAGCTCTCTCTCGCGCGCGCGCGCTCTCGCTCTCTCTCCTTAGTGAGGCCCTCCCCAACTTTGTGAGACCCGGTTTCAAAATAAAGTATAAAAAATAGGGCCGGGGGCGTAGCGTGGAGATAGAACACCCCTGCGTTCAATCCCCGGTACCACAAAAAAAAAAAAAGAAAAAAAAAGAACAGCCTTAGCAACTTAGCAAGATCCTATTTCAAAGTAAAAAATAAAAAAGGGCTGGGGTTGTAGAATGCCCCTGGGTTCAATCCCCAGCGCGCACACACACACACACACACACACACACACACACACACACTCACACACTCTTTGGGGAGGGTACAGTACCTTTCAGGTGGATTTGCTTTAAGCCTCAACTACTGAGGAGCAGGCTGAGTCATGAAATAAACATCGCAGAAGAATTCAGTGACCTCAAGGGTTAGTAAAATGCCTTTGCCGTGTGTGTGTGTGTGTGTGTGTGTGTGTGTGTGGTACTGGGGTTGCTCTACCACTACCCCTAGCCCTGTTTGTTTTTTATTTTGAGACAGGGTCTTGCTAAGTTCCCGAGACTGGCCTCAAACGTGTGATCCTCCTGCCTCAGTCTCCCAAGTACTACCTTTGCTAAATGTTTGTAAACTAGGCGGGTCTGCAAGCCGTGTTGCTGATTTCACACGCGGTCCTTTCAAGCCAGGCAGGGACGCCCTCATTCAGGTTGCTGGGCTCATAAAGGTACGGGGGGCTCTCAGAACTGTCTTACGCCCCGAGGAAGGAACTCCGTAAGTGAGTGCAAAATTGGGGAGCCCTGTGCTGAGTTTTCTGGTGATCGGCCACCTCCTGGCAGTCTACCTAGCTTTATGGGTAAAAATTATGATTCAGTCCAGCAATACCACTCCTGGGTATCTTTCCAAAGGGACTGATATCAGAGAATTATAGCAATATATGCATATCCATGTTCATAGCAGCAGAGTTCACAATAGCTAAATTATGGAACTGAGCCAAAATAAAGGCATGACAGGCTTTAGTTAAAGCTTTAAGTAGAATAGGCTTAAGTACCTGTTTTCTAGAAGTTAAGTTTCTATAGCATATTGCCCCCACACCCTGTAGTGCCCCACACCCTGTAGAAACCATTAAGTATGCTAATCTGATCTTGTCCCTAGCAACCCCTAGAAACAGCCAATCGGTGTCAAACACACCTGGGTTTAGAAATCCAGAAAATTTGGGCTGGGTGAGGCTACTCTGACCAAAGTTAGCAGGCCCCTCTGCCCATCCTGAAAGAGGTCACCATACAAGGTTAAGGTTTCCCTAACGATGACCCCTACCTAAGGCGAGAAAGTTAAACCAACCAGAGAACGCCAATAAGCTTATGTTTTAAACTAGCCTATCAATGTAAAGGTGGGGTGGGCTGTCTCCTTGGGGGATAAAAGCTTTGTTCTCAGGAGAGCAAGGGGCTTCTCCCTGTGACCACTGTGTTGGTACACGGTAGGAGCCCAAGCTCGAGCTTGAATAAAAGACCCTCATGTGTTTTGCATCGGAATCGGCTCCCTGGTGGTCTTTGGTGGGATCACGAACCAACCCAGGTGTTCATCAACAGATGAATAGATCACAAAACTGTGGGCTAGTCACACAATGGAATTCTACTCAGCAATAAAGAAGAACAGAATTATGTCATTTGCAGGAAAATGGATGGACCTGGAGAACATTATGTTATATTAGCCAGTCACAGAAAGTGAAGGGTCATATGTTTTCTCTCATATGTGGAAGTTAGGGAGTAATCAGGACACCAGAGGGACTTCAGATAAGGGAGGAGAAACTCCAGTGGAGACAGGGAGGGGGTCTAGGGGAAGGGGAGGGGGAGGATCAATGAAGGAATCCCTTCCATGGACATTATGTACATATATGAGAATACCAACATCAATCTCAACTCCCTGTATGGGGAGGGAGCCGGGGGAAAGCCCAAGTGCTTTGTGTATGTATGTCACTGTCACTATGAACTGCATTATGATGTGAGATTATAATGCACCGATAAAAGTATATAAAAAGTATGATTCAGAAAATTGTAATTGGTGCTCTGGACCCAGAAACAACTTGAGATGACCCAAAACTTTTCTGGCCCAAATAGGGCTTTTTTTTTTTTTTGGTACTGGGGATTAAACCCAGAGGCATTCAGGGTTTAATCCTCCAAGCCACATCCCCAGCTTGATTTTTATTTCTTATTTGGAAACAGGGTCTCACTAGGCTGCTGAGAGCCTCGCTAATTGCTGAGGCTGGCTTTGAACCTGCAATCCTCCTGTCTCATCCTCCCAAGTACTGGGATTACAAGCCTGTGCCACCACACCAGGCTCAAATAGGGCTCTTTTGAAATTCCAAGAGTTGGGCGTGGTGGTGCACGTTTGTAATCCCAGTACTTGGGAGGCTGAGACAGGAGGATCCAAGCCAGCCTCAGCAACTTAGTGAGACCCTCCGCAACTTAGTGAGACTTTGTGTGTGTGTGTGTGTGTGTGTGTGTATGTGGTATTGGGGGTTGAACCCAGGGGCATTCTACCTCTGAGCTACACCCTCAGCTCAATTTTTTTTTTATTTTTTGAAACAGAGTCTCAGTAGGTTGATGAGAGACTCACTACTTGCTGAGGCTATCTTCAAACCCGCAATCCCCCTGTCTCAGCCTCCCAAGTACTGGGATTACAGGCATGTGCCACCATGCCCAACTGAGACCTTGTTTCAAAATAAAAAATAAAATAGGGCTGAGGGGTGTAGCTCAGAGGTAGAATGCCCCTGAGTTCAATCCCCAGTACTGCAAAAAAAAAAAAAAAAAGAAAGACATTCCAAAACTTGTTTTTGGCACACACAATTACAACAAAGAAAACACCTAACTTCCCAGAAGCAGTGAGTAACATTTTTTTTTTGCAGTACTGGGGATTGAACCCAGGGGCATTCTACCTCCGAGCTACACCCCCGGCCCTATTTTATTTTTTATTTGGAAACAGGGTCTCACTAAGTTGTGGAGGGCCTCACTAAGTTACTGAGGCTGGCCTTGAACCTGAGATTCTCCTGTCTCAGCCACCCAAGTACTAGGATTACAAGCGTGTACCACCATGCCCAGCCAGTGAATAACATCTTTGAATTGGTATTCTGAAACTACCCAAGGAACCCAAGAGGAGCTGGGCATGGTGGTTGCACCCCTGAATCCAGCCTTAGCAATTTAGTGATACCCTCAGCAACCTAGCAAGACCGTGTCTGAAAAAGTTAAAAAATAAAAAGGGAGCCGGGCATGGTGGCACATGCTTGTAATCCCAGTACTTGGGAGGCTGAGACCAGAGGATCCGGGTTCGCGGCCAGCCTCAGCTATTTAGTGAGGCCCTCTGCAACTTCGTGAAACCCGGTTTCAAAATAAAGGATAAAAAATAGGGCCGGGGGTGTAGCTCGGAGGTAGAACACCCCTGGGTTCAATCCCCGATACCGCAAAAAAAAAAAAAGGGCTGGGGGGGGTAGCTTCAAGGTAGAATGCCCTCGGTTCAATCCCCAGTGCCACAAAAATAAATAAAAATAAAGTTGGGCATGGTGGCACATGCCTGTATACAATCCCAGTAGTTGGGAGGCTGAGACAGGAGGATCACAGGTTCCAGGTTCGAGACCAGTCTCAGTAACTTAGCAGGGCCCTTGGCAACTTAGTAAGACCCTATTTCAAAATTAAAAAGAAAAAGGGCTGAGGGTGTAGCTCAGAGGTGGAACACCCCTGGGTTCAATCCCCAGTACTACCACCACCACTACCAACAGCAAACGACAAAATAACAAGCAGAATAGGGCTGCCCTCAGATTCCCTCGAGTTCCAATGACATTTCAGCCTGATTATTGGCACTTACCCACTTGACCTTTCTGATCTTTACCAGCTTTTTTGCATATTTGTAGGGAATACACTGGCCGGGGAATGGGTGTGAGCTGCGGAATGGGGAAGCTCCCTGGAGGGTTTTAAACATGCCTGTGCCTTGGACGTGAGGTGACAGCACAAAGACCAACAACAATGCTGTGCTCAAGAAAAGGACAGGCCCGTGGGGTGGGGGGACCAGGAGGGGTGGGGGGTGCACCTGTAATCCCAATACTTGGGAGGCTGAGACAGGAGGATTGCAGGTTTGAGGCCATCCTCAGCAATTTAGCAAGACACTTTTTGTCTCCTTCCTTCCTTTCTTCCTTTCCTTTTGTACTGGAGATTGAATCCAGGGGCGTTCTACCTCTGAGCTACATCCACAGCCCTATTTTATTTTTTATTTTGAAACAGTGTCTCACTAAGGTCGGCCTCCAACCTGCAATCCTCCTTGCTCAGTCTCCCAAGTACTGGGATTACAGGTATGTGCCACCATGCCTGGCTTTATTTTTTATTTTGAAACAGGGTTTCACCAAGTTGCTGAGGGTCTCCCTAAATTGTTGAGGCTGGCTTCAAACTTGTGATCCTCCCGTCTCAGCCTCCAAAGTACTGGGATTACAGGCATGCACCATCACTCCAGGCTGTTCGACCCTGTTTCCCTCCCTCCCTCCTCCTCCTCCTTCTTCTTTTTGCAGTGCTGGGGATCAAACCCAGGGCCTTCTGCATTTCTGCATGCTAGGCAAGCGCTCTACTACTGAGCTACATCCTCAACTCAAGACCCTGTTTCTAAATAAAAAATAAAATAGGAGCCAGGCATGGTGGCGCATGCTTGTAATCCCAGTACTTGGGAGGCCGAGACAGGAGGATCACAGGTTCATGGCCAGCCTCAGCTACTTAGTGAGGCCCTCACAACTTAGCAAGACCCTGTTTCAAAATCAAGAATAAAAAATAGGACTGGGGGTATAGCTCAGTGGTAGAATGCCCCTGGGTTCAATCCCTGGTGCCAAAAAAATAAAAATAAAAAAATAAAATAGGGCTAGGGGTGTGGCTCGGAGGCAGAATGCCCCTGGGTTCAATCCTGAGTACCACAAAAGAGAGAGAGAGAGAAAGAGGGGGAGAGAGAGAGAGAGAGAGAGATTACTTAAAGAGCATGTCTGTACCCCTCACATGGAATGTGCCCTGTTCTTTCCTTACCCCACCTAAATGCTTTCTGGCTCATGGCCTACAATCAGAAAGCCATCAGCTCGAGTGACAGCCAGGGCAGGCATGTCGCCTCTCCATGTGGTCACGTGTCAGTCCCAGGTCCACTCACTCCTCGCCAGAGACCTGCTGTGAGAGAAGCCGGGGTGCCAGCCCCCTCGGTACACCTGCCTCCCAGAGGCTCCGCTCTCCTGCTGCTCTGCGAATTCTGCCCCACCTCTCTGGCCTATCCCTAGCGTTGGTCTTTGGTCCCAGTTTTACCCCAAATGAGGCCCTCAACTTCTAGAATAAACTGAAATGTGACCCTTCTGATTACATCATTTTTTAAAAATTTATTTTTTTAATTTTTTGTACTGGTTATTGAACCCAGGGGTGTTCTACCTCACAGCTATACCCCAGCATTTTTTATTTTTATTTTATTTTATTTTGTTTTTTGGCAGTACTGAGGATTGAACCCAGGGGCATTCTACTTCCAAGCTACACCCCCAGTTCTAGTTCTTATTCTTTATTTTGAAAGAGGGTCTCACTAGGTTATGGAGGGCCTCACTAAGTAGCTGAGGCTGGCCGCGAACCTGGATCCTCCTGTCCCAGCCTCCCAAGTACTGGGATGACAAGCGTGCGCCACCACGCCCAAGTGCATTTTTTTTTTGAAACAGGGTTTTGCTAAGTTGCTGAGGCTCTTGTTAAGTTGCTGAGGCTGGCCTTGAACCTGGGATCCTCCTGTCTCAGCCTCCTAAGTACTGAGATTACAGATGCGTGCCACCATGCCCGTCTTTGTGGCTATAATGAACACTCTTGGGCACACAACTGCCTAAACTCCTGGCACATGGGAGAATAATTCTTATTGGGGTGCTCAACCTCTCCCTTTTTTATTTTCCAGTTCATGGTCCAAATGCCATGCTGTCACAATCCCCGTCTTAATCAAAGGAGGGAGCAACTTGAGGACTGGACTCCTCACAGAGGTATCAGGGAAGGGTGACACGGTAGGGAGTCTCTTCCACCAGGGCCTCCAGCTGGAAGAGGAAGGACCTAACCGGAGCCCCCAGAGAGCAGGCACCAGGCAAGGGCTGCCCAGTGGGCCTGCATCCCGGAGTGGAGGGGGATAAATACCCTGACCTGTCCTTCAGCTTCCCAATCAAAAGCCACCCAGTAAGACAGCAGCTGATGCAATTCCTAGAAACCAGCCTCCAGGGCACAGAGCAGGTGAGACAGGGAGGGAGGGGGCCTGTGGAGCTGGGGATGGGACGGGGAGGGAGCGGGCCGTGGAGCTGGGGATGGGTCCCGGGATGGGGAGGGAGCGGGCCTGTGGAGGTGGGATGGATCCAGGGACGGGGAGGGAGCGGGTCTGTGGAGTTGGGGATGGATCTGGGGTTAGTGGTAGGCAAATGGAGAGTGTGCAGCCTGTTGAACTAAAAAGAATTTGGGACTAAGTAAAAGTTTTGTGCATGTACTCTGCTATATCTGAGTATCAGCGGTATTCTTTCCCTCCCTCCCTGCTCACTCGCTCCCTCTCTTTTCTTGTAGTACTAGGGATTGAACCCAGGGGCATTCTACATCCGAGCTACATCCCCAGCCCTTTTTAATTTTGTTTTGAGACAGGGTCTTGCTAGTTTGCTGAGAGTCTCGCTACTTTGCTGATGATGGCCTCAAACCTTTGATCCTCCTGTCTCAGCCTCCCAAATATAAGAGGATTGCAGGTTCGAGACTAGCCTCAGCAACTTTGCAAGACCCTGTTTCAAAATAAAAAGATAAAAATCAAGCCGGGCATGGTGGCGCAAGCTTGTAATCCCAGTACTGGGGAGGCTGAGACAGGAGGATCGGGGTTTGCAGTCAGCCTCAGCTACTTAGTGAGGCCCTCCGCAACTTAGTGAGACCCTGTTTCAAAATAAAGAATAAAAAATAGGGCTGGGGGTGTAGCTCAGAGGTAGAATGCTCCTGGATTCAATCCCCAGTACCACAAACAAACAAACAAACAAACAAACAAACAAAAAAAGATAAAAATCTGGCTGGGAGTGGAGCTCAGAGGTAGAATGCCCCTGGGTTCAATCTCTAGTACCACAGGAAAAAAAATGAAGATTAATATTCTAATACAAGACCAGATGTGTCTTCCTAAAATATAATGCAAGAAGTACAGACTAGAGACAATTTTATACACAATTTTAAGGGTGAATTGGTGGTACGTACACTGCATGCAGTGTAAATCTCACATGCTCAACTAGAAGTGGTGCAGGCACCGCCACTGTGGAACCGGAGGGTCATTTAGCATTTCCAGGAAAATGCTAAATGGGATTGGGATAGCTCACTCCATCCACACATGTATGTTGAAAATCTCAGAGTCAAGTTTGCTTTTTTTTTTCTTTTTGGTACTGGGGATTGAACTAGGGGCATTCTACCTCCTAGCTACACCCCAGTCCTTTTATTTTTATTTTTTTTTTAATTTTGAAACAGGGTCTTGCTAAGTGGCTGAGGGTCTCGCTAAATTGCTGAGGCTGGCCTTGAATCTGTGATCCTCCTGTCTCAGCCTCCCAAGTACTGGGATTAGAGGCATGTGCCACTGTGCCTGGCTCTGATTTTACTTTTGACCCTATTTTAGCTGTGTGCTTCTGAAACCATTTCCCATATATTTTCTTTGTGATCTCTTTCTAAAACCAAAGCAAGGACAGATGACAAAAGGGAAACTGAACCCTGATAAGAATGTGCTGAGGTGTTATTTCATTTAATTCTCCACCCATCCTGAGAGATTCATTGCATGAATTTTTTTTCTTTTTGAAACAGATTCTCACTAAGTTGCAGAGGGCCTCACTAAGTTGTCAAGGCTGGCTTTGAACCTGTGATCCTCCTGTCTCAGCCTCCCAAGTACTGGGATTACAAGCGTGCACCACTAAGTATGGCACAAGAAATTATTAATAATCCTTGAAGAGATGATATTCTGTAAATTTGATTACTATTGCAATCATAATTATAATTCTCTTTTGAGATTTCTGAAAATCGAGTGCACAAATAAATATAATCAAATACTGAAACATATCAGGCAAAGTAATCTACCGGGCATCTGTGTAGCCCATGGCAACAGGAGGCGGTTGACATTACAGAGTAGGCGAGTGAACAGATACACACAGAAACACATGCCTTTAGTGTTTTTCCCCAAATATATTTTTTCTTGACCTTAATTAGCAGACAAACAAATGGTCTGTGAAATTCTAATTTTACTCTGTACCAAAAAGGATTCAAGTCATTAAAACTTCTTCAAGCAAAGCTCTACTTCAAGAATAATAAAGTACCTTTGAAAATTTACATACATTTGATACGATGTACACTATGCCTCAAATTAACTGCAGTACCTGGATCTTAAATTATTACAGTCAGGCACAAATATTGATAAATCAATGCCTTCCATCCATGGAGTTTGCTTATTCATCTTTCTGCTTTTTTTCACTTAAGAAAATCTTAGAAATCTTAATATTAAAACATAAAGAACAGCCAGGCGTGGTGGTGGTGGACGCTTGTAATCCCAGTAGTTGGGAGGCAGAGACAGGAGGATCACAGGTTCCCAGCCAGCTTCAGCAATTTAGTGAGACTATTTCAAAATAAAAAATAAATCAGGCGTGATAGTGCATACTTATAATCCCAGTACTTGGGAGGCTGAGACAGGAGGATTGCAGGTTTGAAGCCTGCCTCAGCAACTTACTGAGACCCTGTTTCAAAATACAGAATAAGTAGGGTGTGGTGGTGCACCCTTGTAATCCCAGTACTTGGGAGGCTGAGACAGGAGGATCACAGGTTCAAAGCCAGTCTCAGCAACTTAGCAAGGCTTTCAGCAACCTAGTGAGACCCGGTTTCCAAATAAGAAATAAAATTGGGCTGGGGGTGTAGGACAGAGGTAGAATGCCTCTGGGTTCAATCCCCAGTACCAAAAAACCAAACCAAACCAATAACACACACACACACACACACACACACACACACACACACGAACTTTATCTTTTCATATCTCTAGTAAAATATATCTTTGGGATAAATCCCTAGAAGTGAAATGGGAGGTTCCAAGAATATATCCATTTTTAATTTTGATAGATACTGCCGAATTCTTTTTCACTAAAGGCTAGCCAAAGTAGTGATGCCAGCTATAAATTAATGCTTTTCCATTTAGAAATATACAGTGAAAAGTAGGTTACCTATTAAGGAATTAGGAAGAAACTGGGACAAGTTTATTCAGCATCACATGAACTCTTTGAAACAGAGTTCATTTTCACTCAAAAATACAATTCAAGAGGAATTTCTTGCACATCTCCCGTCTGCCAAGAGCTTGTAGGTACTTGGAATAGATACACAAACAAGTCAGACTCCCATCTCTGCCTGTGTGTGGGGCCTACAGTTGAGTCCTACATTCTGGAACTCTCTGCTCCTTCCTAAGGAGCCAGTTAAATGTCAAAATTCTGAAAATGATCTGTTGAGCTCCCGAGCGCCAGCGCCAGACATATGCTACAAGTGTTATTTAAAAACTAACTAGAGGCGATGTTGCATATGATTTCATAACTCTCCATCAGCTTCCTTTAAACAACACACTAGTGGGAGAGCTCTTTCGATCTGATTCCATCTGCTGTGGTAGTGATCAGTATACTGTGGGCACCCTGGTATCAGCAGAGATTAGGTTGTGAAATAGGAAGTGGAGTGACAAGCAGATTTGCAAGTGTATGCAAAAGGCTTGGTTCCAGCTCTTGCTGAAACTCAGGGTGCCTGATTCAGGTTTGGGGACTAGGGAAGATAAGGTTATCAGCACTTTCTTATCAGCACAGTTTCCTTTCTGCAGTCTGTCCTTGTTTTGGTTTTAGGAGATCACAGGAGAGGATCCTGTGGAAAACAGTTTCAGAAGTATATAGCAGCAATACACAGTATGCTGAACAAGGGCATGGGAAACAGAACATGCTAGAAACCAAGAGAGACAGAAAAGATGGTGAATGCCAACAAAAGGGAGTAGCAAGTGCAAAGATACAGTACAGTCTCAGGCTTGCCTTTGTGGGTCTGGGGATTAGGGGCATTCTTCCTTGGAGCCACACCCCCAGCCCTATTTTATTTTGAAACAGATCTCACTAAGTTGCTGAAGCTGGCCTAGAACCTGTGATCCTCCTGTCTCAGCCTCCTAAGTACTGGGATTACAGGCGTGCTCTAAAGAACAATTGGGAGTTCAGCTTATGAACCATAGCCTGACTTTTACTTTTTACGTGTGTGTGTGTGTGTGCGCGCGTGTGTGTGTTTACTGGGGATTGAACCCAGAGGCATTCTTCCTCTGAGCTACACCCCAGCCTTATTTTATTTTTTTTTTTATTTTGAAACAGGGCCTCACTAAGTTGCTGAGGCTGGCCCTGAACCTGCGATCCTCTTGTCTCAGCCTCCAAATACTGGGATTACAAGCGTAGGACACTGCACCCGGTTCTACTTTTTTCTTTCTGGTCTGTATTATTCAAATTATCCTGGCACCATCATAGGCACAATAAACAAGTGGTTAAGGAATTAATGGTTCCTAAATTTCTAATAATCCACAGTTGTTTTTCTTATGGTCATTAAATTTTATAGTTAGAAGCCTCTAGGCACAGGACTGTAATCCCAGTATTTGGGAGGCTGAGACAGGAGGATCGCAGGTTTGAGGCTAATCTCAGCAATTTAGCGAGACTCTGAGCAACTTAGTGAGATCTTGTTTCAAAATAAAAATAATAATTTAAAAAAGGGCTGGTGGTGTGGCTTGGAGGAGGTAGGGGCTCTTGAACCATACTTTTACTTTTTACTTTTTTTTGTGTGTGTGGTACTGGGGATTGAACCCAGGGGCATTCTACCTCTGAGATACACCCCCAGCTCTGTTTTTATTTTTGAAACAGGATCTCGCTAGGTTGATGAGTCTCACTACTTGTTGAGGCTGTCCTCGAACCTGCAATCCTCTTGTCTCAGCCTCCCAATACTGGGATTACAGGGGTGCGCCACCACTCCAGATTTATATATAAAATTTTAGAGCTAGACCAAGGAGGCTTTAAGTCAACATTTCACTTCTAGCTGAGGTCCAGAGCGTGGTGGCTGTTAATGGGGGAAGCCAGGTCTCTCTCCTGATCCCCTCCGGCAGAGCTCTTTCTGCCCAGGATCCCCATGGGAAACCTTCAATGCCTGCCGGGCATTGTCTTCCGGGTTCTCTGGGCCTCTCTCTCTCTGCAAACGCCGCAGACTGAAATGACTTTGGACAAAGACGTCGTGGCCCCTCTAGGGATGCACAGCGGGCAGGCCCCAGGGACGGCTGAACACGCAGTGAGCGGTGGCGCAGCTGCTCCAGCTCTCGGCCCTGCTGGCCCGGGCCCAGGCCAGCCGCACAGACCTGGCAATGGACCCAGTGTCGGTCCCGGTCCACTCCGTCCGCCTCAGGAGGCAGCGGATGGCACTTTTTGAGTCTCCAGTGGGACTTCCAGGCCCGGGACCGCCTGACCTCCGCCAGACGGGTCGAGGAAGGGAGCGGGCCGGGCCCAGGCCCCGCTGCCTTCCCTGCGCTCCGTCCCCGCAGCTCCAGTACTCGGTCTGTTTCCCCAGCGTCCTTCCCTCGTTTCCCCCCGAGCGTTTTCTCAACACTTCCCACTTGGTGTTTACAAAGTGCTGACACCCACTCAGCGCCATCCCCGCGCGCCTCCCGCCGCCCTCCGCGAGGCCCGCCCCTCCCGGTCCCCGCCGCCACGTGATCTAGACCACGCCCCTGGACGCCCTCGCCCCG
>PVJS01039597.1:0-13429 GCA_004027185.1 Glis glis
GTTGAATGTCTGTTTTTTTCCTCCAAACCTATTTCACTGTGATAGTTGGTCTGGTTTGTCAACTTGACTCACCCCAGATCATGTGACTTTGGTTGTGTAACAGCGGATTGAACTGGAAGTCCTGCCCTAAATGTGGGTAGCAGGGTTCTGATAGGTGCAGGACTTGGATAAAAGAAGGAGAAAGCCGCATAGAGGGAGCCGCGACTCTTCCTGAAGAGAACGCATCTGCTTTCGTTTGAGATCGTCAGTCTGCAATTTTGCCGTTTCCTTGAGGAGCTTCTTGATCTTCTGCTCTCATCTAGGATCCTCGGCCTACAGCCTTCGAACTGAAGCTTCGCCGTCATTTCTCTGAGGAGTTTCCTTGTCTTCACCTCTTGGACTGGACTGAATTGGTAGTTGCTTCGATCCTGGGGCTCCAGCTCCGAGGAGTTTCCTTGTCTTCACATCTTGGACTGGACTGAATTGGTGGTTGCTTCAATCCTGGGGCCCCGGCTCTTGGACCGCCCGACTGGCTGCTGATTCCTCTGACTCTTCACGTGCGGTCGAAATTCAGGACTACATTGTGAGCTAATCTAATAAATCCTTTTTTCCCCCCTCCCTTCCTTTCTTCATTCTGTGAATTCTGTTGATCTGACCAATACATTCATCCACACTCATTCTTCAATTAATGATAACTTCTCAGTAGCCCAAGCCAAGATTCTAGAAGAATCCTTGATTTTTATCTCTCATTCCCTACACCTAGTCCATTAGCAAATCTGATTGACCTTCACTTCAAAATAGAGCCATGATCAGACACAGCCCTTTCTACCATATTAATCCAAATTACCTTGATCTATCATCTCAATTATTGCAGGTCTTTCTGTTTCTACCTTCATCCCCACTGCAGTCTATAACCAACAAAGTAGCTAGAGTGACCTTTAAGAGGCATGTCAAATCATTCCCCTCCTCTTTCCCAAACCTGCCTCTCTCAGAATAGAAGCCAAAGTCCTTACAGTGGCCTCCCAGGCTCTTTGCAATCTGGCCACCACAACCTGAGCTCATCTACTGCTCTCCTTTGCTCAGTCCGGTCAACCAGAATGGCCCCCTTGCTGAATGCCCCAAGCTAGGAATTGTTCCAAGAAGGGGTCTTGTTCACTTGCTGCTCTCCTTGCCTGTTCTTCTCCCAGAATTCCATGTGGCTCACCCTGGAATTCTTAGTAAGACCACTGAATTAAAATTGCAGTTCTGCACTTCCTATCCTCCTTTCCTGCCTGATGCTTCCCTATAACACTTACTATCTTCAAATACAACACATGACTTTTGTATTTCCTTTGTTAACTGTTACAATAGAAAGTAAGCTCCACAAGGACAGCGTTCGTTTATTGTTTTGAATCCTGAGCACTGCATGTCTGGCACATGGTAGGTATTCGGTAAATATTTGTTAAATGTTAAATGAAGGATAATATAATTTTAAAATAATATTTTGATTCATTTTTAATTCACTCATCAGCATGTCCTTTTACAAAATCTATGCAGTATTTAAATGCGTAATGAGCCTTTTAATAGACATTTGTGAAAAGCCTGGTGTATTTAAATTACTGAGCATTAAACATCAGCCAAGACTTTCAGAACCTGATAAAGTTTAAAACAATGGAGGTTATTCTTCTATAATGAATCAAGCTAGGTACCAGTTGCCATGTTTCTGAAGGTACTTCAAGGAGACTAAAGTGAGGATCAGCTTAGAAGGATGAAGTGCCAGCTTTCCCCCAGGACTTGATTTCTGTAGATGTCAGGGTTTCTGATACACCTGCTTCGGGTGGACTCAGGACAAAACCTGAGCAAGGGCAAGCTTGGGTAGATAGAGTGCAAGTTGGCATTTGAGCACTTTCTTCTTAGACATAGAAGAAAGTTTGTTTTGACAAATACAGGGACTCTGATCAGTGTGCAATGTGTTTTCTTAGAGAAGCATGTCTGAAAGTGGAACCATTTGCCCCTCTCTAGGTCACTTCGGTGGACAAGTTTAGCAATAGCCATGAATAGTCAGTTTTAGTAATAGCCATGAACAACAGAGGCCAGAGTGTAAATTAGAGTGTCTATGAGGACTAGTATCTACAATTTCAGATCCAGTGGGTGGAGGAGTCTCTGGCCCTCCAGACAGGCAAATAGGAGCATGCTCATTCTCAGAGTCTCTATATGGAATAATCATAATAATATCAAGCATTTTTAATCCTGTATTGTGTTAGATCTGTTAGATACTTCGCATCTATCCCATAAATGCTCAAAACACTTACACTTAATCCCAATGTAAACATGAGAACCCTGAGAATGAGAAAGGTTAATTGGCTTGCCTAAAGTCACCCAGCAAGAACTGAATGGGGTCAGTATTCAAACTCAGATTTCCTTGATCCTAAGCCCCTGTTCATGCCTTTGTACCAGGCCAAGGCAGAGGTTCAGAGAAAGCACTCGGGCTTGTGAAGGAGAGCAGGTCAGGCTGAACAGGCTGGTGTCATGGCAGGGTACAGGCCCTAGGGAGGAACTGGAGGCCCCCAGGACACAGGTCCAGCCCAAAAGCCTGGGCGCACTCAGTGGCATGAGTCTCAAGACTAGCATGTTGGGCACAAAGGACAAAGGCATCACACCAGGGTCGGGGCTTCAGTCCAAATCCTGACAGACAGAGACCTAGATAGATGTACAGACACATGGAGACTCAGATACATACACAGAAGCTAGCACAGGCTGGGACCCAGAGGAGGATCCTTCCTTCATCACTCTCCCTAGGATCCAAAGTCTATCTTCACTTCCTCCTCTGCCTCCACTTTTCTCTTCCAGCATTCTCTCCAAAGCACACCTTAGTGCTTCTGCAAAAGGAGCATCCTGGGTTCAGTGCGCCGCCTCCCTGCTCCAGAAGCTGCCACTTAGCCCTAAACTCGAGTTTTTCACTGGCACCCAAGTAACTTAAGCCACAAAAAGGCAGAAAATAAGCCACTAGACAGCAAAGTAGCCTTTCACAGCAAAAGTCCTTAAAACAGTCCCTGAAGCCTGACACACAGAGTCAACATGCTGGTACTCTACATCACTTTCTCATGTTTTTCCCAATGCACACTTATTTCTGACCTTTCTATGCCAGGGAAAGATCATATCTCCTATTTACTTAGTGATTTCCACATTACAAACTAATTTCAGCAGCATTACCTCCCTAAATCCTTACGAGAGTGCTGTAGGCATAACTCCCCATGTCAGATGAGGAAGCAGATCCAGAGCAGGTAAGCACACCCCACACACATCCCTTGGCCACAGAAACGCTCAGCCTCAGACCCTGGTCAGAGCCCAGAGCCACCCTCTCCCTGCGCCACAGCAAGAGAGTAACCCAACCTGCCCTAGAGGAGAGGGCTCCTCTAGCCTAACTTCCATTTTCTCATGTTGTTAACCTTTGCCCCAATTCATATATGTAAAACCAAATCAAAACAAAAAACAGTTGCTGGAACTCTGGAAGTGGAAAATTCAAATCCCCCCATGCTGACACTCATTCATAGAGGGCCTCCTAACTCAGGGACATCTCCACGTCTTCTATTTATTTGCCATTTGGTAAATGGCATGGCTTTTCCTACCAAAACACTGGATGCCATAAGAACATTCACAGGGAGGACAACTTTAGACTTTGAATCATAAAGGAAATGAGGAATAAGGACAATGGAAAGGCAGGAGATGAGACAGTGGAAGGGGAATCACACACAGACCAGCCTCATGCAGGAGGACCTCCAGTCTCCCTCCATCCACCCCTCCCTTGACCCCACGTGTTTCATCTTCCCACCAGGAGCCCTGTGCCTCATTTCCCAGCCTCCTCCTTATATGCCTGGCCTGTAATCTGTATGCTGTGTAAAGAGAACCATAATTTATAAGAAATTAGCCACAAAGGCATAGATATGGGAGGAAGGCAGAAGAAGGGAGGAAAACCTGGCAATACTATTGGAGAAAGCCAGGAGAGAACTTCTTCATGTTCTTCAGCCTTGTGGGAATGGCTGATTGAAATGGGGCTACCTTGGAGAACGTTTGTGTAGTCTGACCACCTCAACTCTGACATTGTCTGGCACCCACAGCACTGAATCACCAGTACACGGAGACTTAAAAGATCTCATCCCTTGGGAATTCTTCTGACTACCTGTATCAAGAAGAGGAAGACAGAAAGCTTTGAAAATGTCTTTCATGTATTTATGTGCCACACACTCAAGTTAGTTCAGGACAGGACACCAACACATTCTGGAATAATGTGGGGACAGGTAGCATCCTGGATTCCCCCAGTTGCTTGCATGATTGTGATCTTCTTCTCGACAACCTTCTAGGGATCATTATTTGAAAAGAGGCCCATAGACCTTTCCTGACCTTCTTTCTGAAATAGTTCCTTTCATTATTCTCTATCACAGCACCCTACTTGTACCCTGCTTAACATTAAGTAAAAACCATAATTATTTTTACTTATCAATTTGTTTATTTGCTGACTGGCTGAGGTCCCTGGCATAAGATATAAACTACATTAGTACATATTACTAATTAGTATATATTGATATTTATAATTAGTATATATTACTAATGTGATCAATCACTGACTGTCAATTTATATCAGTGAAATAAATGAATGAGTATTAAAATCTCTAGCTCAGTGCCTGATTATCAGCAGGTATTCCCTCAACCCACAGATCCTGCAGCTTATTGAGAATATGAACACATGGATATATAATTCTACACAAGGCACAGTGAGTGGTAGGTTGACAGGTCAGAAGAAAAATAAAGAGCTGGTGTTAAGGGCTATGTTCAAGGGAGGTCTCAGGGTCTGGCAGGAGAGACCAAACACATTTCAAGGAGATCTGGAATCAGAAGAAAGATATACACAGGGTCATGCCCACTTGCCCTACTCTTCTTGACCTCTGGGCATGGCAGTTAAAATAAAGATGACCAAAACTCAGAACAAATAGCCTGAGAAGTCCTTTCAGACCTGAGACTTGAAAACTCTCTAGTGCAGTATAACCTGGGCTATGCAGTCACCTTTCCAGAGCTTTGACCACTTGATTTGGGTATATGTTTCCCTCATTTCTTTCTGACAAGGATTTGAGACAGGCTGGCTTAAAATGTCCCCATTCACAAGATCCTCTATGCTTGGAAATGACATCTACAGACACATTCAGGGCCCCCCACACACACACACACATGGCTAGGCACGAGTACGGCATCTGACCTTGGCAGGTGACAGGAGGAAGGGTAGGTAAGGTCTGCCCCAGATTCAGGGAGTCTCTCTCGAGTCCTGGAGCATCCCTCCTGACACATATTAGCAGCTGATTGTTTCTGCCTCCCACTCCCTCTTGTCTGCAAGAGACCACACACAGCTTTCCTAATCCCAGTAACACTGTGGCAAGGCATAGCCTGTGGGGGAGAGGTAAGGTTCGGGAGCTGAGGGGTGGCCGGGCTGTGCCTTTTCCTTTAATCTGACTCTATCTGTGGCTACCTAGAGAGGACCAGAGGCCTCTTTAAGGCCTGTCTGACTAGAAGCTCACATTTCCATGTCCTCCAGCAGCGTTGACAGCTTCTACACTTCCTTGCTGGGCTATCTGTCACTCACATGAGCTGTTCCTTATCCAAACCTTTTTCCCTTTATTTTTAAAGAATATTGTTTTGTTCTGTTTTGTTTTATCATCTTGGGAATTGAAAATGCAGAAAAATAGAAACAAAATACTGTGTATTAACATTTTACTGAAGAAAGAAATATTAGCACCCAATCATAATACAGAGAATTTGTAATTTTGCTTCTTGGTTCCTGAAGCTACTGAGATTGCTTCTCTAATATTTCCCCCATGTTTCTCTGCTGGCTTTTATACATGCCTAGTCTAGGAATTCAGAAGGAAAACACACCCTCCTGCTTTTGCTCACTCCTCATTCACTACCTTGTTCAGTTACTCATTCTCTAAATCTCTCCTCCCTAGTCTCTCAGCAGAACATGTCCCAATAAAGAAAGAACAGGGGAGTCTGAGACTTTGTTAGAATATTCCTTCTAGGAAGGGCCCCTGATGCCTTCAATGAATCCCCTGAAGAACAGCTCAAGTGCCTGAAGGGCTGTCACTGAAAGATTTTTAGGTTACCTCGGTGTTCCTGCAGGATAAGATTGGGGCCAATCAGTAGAAGCTCTGTGAGGCAAATCAAGAATATTCTCACAGCCAGATCCCTGAGGTGCCTTACAAGACACCAAAGATGTTCAGGAGTTTGGGGATGCAGTAATTCCTGAGCCTACACCCCTATTGCATCCGCTGTGAAGTTCTGAGAAATGCATGATAACCTGGCTCTACTCCAGAACCAGAGACAGCCTGGGAGTTGAAGGCAGAGCCCAGACCTGTCTGTGTCAGAGAACAAGGGCTGAAGCCCCTCCCTCTCAGTCCTGCTGACAGTCACCCACTCTCAGAGCTGTGATTTTCTCATTAGTAAAATATAGCTGATCATGCCAACTTTACAGGATTTAGAAGAATTAGTTACATGTGTTCACATTTTTTTTCAGTACTGGGGATCAAACCCAGAGCCTTGCACAATAAATTTTAAAATAGCTAAGTCAATGGACTTCACATTCAGGTGCTACTAGGAATAAATTAGAAGCCTGAAAACATCTGTGGATTTAACAGCTCCACAAAAATATAATTGTCCTATATCTGTCTATCCCACTAACAGCTAAGGAATGGATTTTCCAGTCCAGTGTGTCACTTTACAATTCACAAGGCATATTCATACACAGACGGTTCCCAATTTATATGGCTAGACTTGATTTTTCAACTTTATAATATTGTGGAAGTGCTATATATCCAGTAGAAACTGTTCTTTGAATTTTGGATTTTGATTTTTTTTCCCGGGCTAGCAATATGCATTACAATACTCTCTTGTGATACTGGGCAGTGTTACCATTGCTCAGCCTCAGTTTTTCATCTGTGAAATAGAAAGAATACTTACATACCAGGGTGGTTGAAGGGATTAAGAAAGAAAATAGACTTGTGTGTTTGGCACATAGTCAGTGCACAGTAATAATTGATTTCCATTTGATGTCTTTCCTTGTAATTTTTCTTAGCCACAATAGCCATAAGTATCTGTCCTCAAGTAAAATTTTTATTTTACCACTATATACTCATCTTTCTTTCACTGACCCCTAAGCAGTATTTCCCTCAAGTTCAAACTCTAGATCAACACTGGCCAATAAAGATAAAATGCAGGCCACAAATGTGAGCCATAAGTTTGATAACTTATTTTATTTAACCCAAACACCTAAAAATATTTTAACATGTAATCATATAGAAATTATTAAATATATTTGCTACATTCCTTTTTATACTAAGTCTTAAAATTCTGCTGTGTATTACTTTATACTTAAAGTCCATCTCAATTCACACTAGACACATTTCAAGTGCTCAATACCCTTATATGACTAGTGACTATATAGTCACTGGTCCTAGCAGGTAAGATTTTAGTTTTCATCCATCAATTGTTTCTCTTTGTTAGTGGCCCTGGTTTATCAGCCTTATCAAATACTTATCAAAATCACTCATCTGCTATATTTTCCCTCTATTACCTAAACAAATGTATAAGTCATTCACCCATCTGGAAGGCTCTCCCTTCTTCTCCTACTTCTCTCCTTCAGGACCTTGAAAAATAAGGAGGGTTGGGGCAGTAAAAATAAAGGCACCTGACTAAGTGTTAAGAAGGTTAAGTTTTCTCTTGTCTGGATTTTCAGTGTGGCCTGGTGCAAATTACTTAACAACTCCCTTCCTTTCTTCCTTCCTTCCTTCCTTCCTTCCTTCCTTCCTTCCTTCCTTTCCTTTCTTTCCCTCCTTTTCCTTCCTTCTAAAAGGCACTGGGGATTGAACCCAGGGGCATTCTGCCTCTGAGCTACATCCCCAGCCCTTTATTTAAAATTTTTTGAAACTTAGCAAGACCCTCAGCTAAGTTGCTGAGGGTCTTGCTAAATTGCTGAGGCTGGCCTCAAACCTGTAAGTTCTACCAACAGCTGTCCTTGACAGATAGGGATGGAGTTGGGTCTGAGACCAGTGGTTGTCAGTATTTTTAAAGCCATAATTAAGAATGATTGTACCCTAGTTTAGCCGAAGGAATCCACACTCAACAATGATTCTTTTAGAAAAGCTTTCATAGACTGTATGAGCACCTATTGCCTTGTGACATTGAGGCATAGGGTCGACTCATGTTTGCCTGTGGGTATTAGCACCATCAAGACAACCAGAGATCAAGGCAGCAGTTTATTGCACTGCTTGTCCTTGCCAAATCAGCCAGCCACATCAGCACCAGTTCCTTTTTTTAAATTAAGAAATTAATATTTAATATTTTAGTCACCTTGTTTTTGCATAGCATCAACCTATTGCCTTGCAAGGCTATTGATATGCAGCCAGGGAGAATTTTGTTAGAAAGTTATTTACTCCAAACCTGCACAATTTTTTATCTCCTTGCCATGAAGCTCATCAATAATATTTCTGTAGTCTAGCAAGGGCTGCCTCTTTTAAACAGTTTCATTCTGAAGAAACAAGCAACCATAGGTAGGAGCCAGAAGAAAATGTAGTTAAGCATCTAGGAGTCTAGTTAATATTTTCTAAGTAAATTATCCTTTACCCTTTCAAATTAGCGATAAGTGCCATCCCAGTAGCAAATTCTGGTTAACCAAAGTAGAAACCCCCAGGCTTCATGAAAAAGCACTGACTACCACAACTTCACATTCTTATAAAATTATTATGAAATACTGTTCAGAAATTCAACTAGTATTCTTCCAAAACCCAGTACCAATCATTTTACTGAAAGGGAAAGAATTGCTTTGGTTATTCTGGATCTTTCATTTCTCCATATGAAATTTATGACTGATTTTTCTAGGTCTGTGAAGAAGGACATTGTTATTTTGATAGGGATTGCATTGACTCTATAGATTACTTTTGGTAGAATGGCCATTTTGATAATATTTATTCTGCCTATCCAAGAGCAAGGGAGACCTTTCCATCTCCTAAGATTTTCTTCAATTTCTTTCTTTAGTGTTTTATAATTTTCATTGTAGAGGTCTTTTACCTCCTTGGTTAGGTTTATTCCTAGGTATTTTATTGGTTTTGAGGTTATTGTGAATGGAATTGTTCTCTGGATTTCTTTCTTAGTAGATTCAGACAGATGAATAGATTACAAAATTATGGGAAATACACACAATGGAATTCTACTCAGCAACAAAGAAGAACAAAATTATGTCATTTGCAAGAAAATGGAAGGACCTGGAGAACATTATGTTAAGTGAGATTAGCTATTCACAGAAAGTGAAGGGTCATATGTTTTCTCTAAGATGCACAAGCTAGGGAGTGATTGGAATATCAGAGGGACTCCAGGTAATGGAGGAGAAACATCAGTGGAGCCAGGGAGGTGGTCTAGGGGAAGGGGAGGGGGAAGTTCATTAATGGAAATACTACCATGGACTATGTGTACATGTGTGAATATACCAATGTCAATCTCAGTACTCTGTATTGGGAAGGGGGGAAATGGGGAGGGGGGCACCAATTGCTGTGTGCATGTATGTCACTGTTGACAGGATTTACATTATGATGTGAGACTATAATGCACTGATAAAAGCATATTAATAATAATAATAATAATAATAAAAGGGAAAGAAAGAGGACTTTGGTCCTCTTACGCTTTTGCAACAAAAAACTTTAAATATTTATAGAATGCAAAATCCTTTTCTCACCCATTCTAAGCTCATGGCTGAGGCCCCTATAACAAATGACAGATTAACAAAAGAAAAGCATATTAATTTGTTTTACATGATGTATGAGCCTTAGCAACTTAGTGAGATCCTCCTTTAAAATTAAAAGGGCTGGGAGTGTAGCTCAGAGGTAGAATGCCCCTGGGTTCAATCCCCACTACCAAAACAAAAAAAGAAAGGGAGGGAGGGAGGGAGGGAGGAAGGAAGGAAGGAAGGAATAAACTGTGGTGTTTTTTTTTTTTTGTGTGTGTGTGTGTGTGTATGGGTATCGGGGATTGAACCCTGGGGCATTCTACCTTTGGGCTACAACCCCAGCCCTATTTTTTATTCTTTATTTTGAAACAGGGTCTCACTAAGTTGCGGAGGGCCTCACTAAGTAGCTGAGGCTGGCCATGAACCCGGATCCTTCTGTCTCAGCCTCCCAAGTACTGGGATTACAAGCATGTGCCACCACACCCTGCTAGGTTTTTTTTTTTTTATGCTAGGTTTGGTGAAGAAATGGGCAGTCCTGGATAAATATGATTGGGTTAAAAAACATGGTCTACTGTTAATAAACTAAGGTGAACTAGGGCAAACATTGCAAGGCTTGTTTGTTCAGATTTTTCTCTGTGCCCCTATATCTTCAGAGATACAGACGTTCTTTCCTCCAAGTATATATAGGGAGGGTACCTCTCAGGGGAGGGTCTTCTGACCCGCTTCTGGAGAAGATCAGAAAAATCCTTCCACTTTATGACTTGCTTCAGAGAAGAAAGGGGAAGAGGAGAGTGACCTTCCTACTTCTGACATTTTCTCAAATACCAAGGTGCCATATTTTGGGGTAGCATATCCTGAGCCCCATCAAGCAACACCTTTTTGTGTATATGTGCCTAGGCCCATATCTGTATGTGGTATAAAACTTTTTGTTTATATTTAATTGTAAAAACTTCACAAAACACCAATCATCAAAAAGGAAAAACTAGTTACTAACAAGATTAAACCTTGCACTTAAAAGAGGAACAAATCCTGTCCCAACCAACCAGAGATTATGAATTTCTGCAAAGTGAAAACAACTTTTATTCATTTTAAACCATAGAGGCAAATTAGAAAGTGTTCTTCTATTGAATCTGGAAACATATTTGGAGAGATATGGAATTTCTCTTGAGCTGGCTTGATTTAGGAAAACAAATACGGTTCAAGGACAAAGTAGCCCAGTGGAGATGACCAAGGAAAACACAGAAGAGCCCTGCATTTCCAACCAGGAGTCTGCATAAGGATGATCGTGGAAATGAGAACGAAGGAGACCTCTGTATCTCTGACTGCAGCCAAGACCTTTTCCAAAATGAAGGCAGGCCCATTGAGAAAGGGCTGACTCTGATTTACTTCCACGTGACAAAAATGAACTTCATGAATAACAATTCAGAAAGTCAGATCAGATCTTTTGGTTTGTGTCCTGACAAAAGAAAGATCAATGTTCATATCCAAAAATTTCTGGACTTAATTTAATCATACTTTTGTAGTATACCTCTGGCTTGTGAGTTGGATATTCTACATTGCTGCCAAGTGGGAATCAAATATCTTTGTCTAAACAAAGACTTTTACAAAGTTAGCAAGAGAGGCACTTCTTCAATAGAATGCTGAAGTGTCCTGCTGTTTGTGGGAATTAACATAATGCCCAGGAATCATGTGAGTAAAACAATTAGAGGAAGATGTGCAAACAGCACTGCAGAGTAGAGAGTTTCAGAAATTGTAGAAATAGCCAGAAGTTTGCAAAATAAAGTGGGACTGCAGCACCTGTTTTTATTATTTACTTTTATGATTGCTATTTTTGTTCCTAAGCAATCAGCAGAGACTATTAGAATAATACTAAAGGAGAATGAAATTTTGGGAATATGTAGATGCTGCTAGGAAACTACTATAGGAGTACTAAAATTTTCATTAATTTTTTTCTCTGAAAATATCCTTTAAAAAATCGAGTGAAGAAAAAGAAAGGGGAAATACACAAGTCCTTGAAAACAGAAGACCTCTATAAACTACTTATTTTTAAACAAACTTTCTTCCTAAAAGAGAAACTACAGATGAATATAATTGGAAGGAAATATACCTCTGCCTGACACAATTGAAACCTTACTGAAAACTGAGGGTCCACTGTTGCTAAGGTAATTCAATCAAAGTTTGGGTAATATTCCCAAGCTTATTAATAAAATATGAAGGGAGGAAAAAGATTGTGTTAGAGTGAGAAAAATTGGGAATCAAGAATGAAGTGGAAGAGTTGCTACTGACACCTCCCTCCTTTGGTTTTACATTTCAGATAAGAATTCTCAGAACTTAGTGGTTTGAAAAGACAAGGAAACTAAGGAGATCTTTAGGGTTCAGGGGAAAGATATTTAATGGCACGATAAATTGAGGTTTAGTCTTAGGACACAAATTTTGCTACTTCATTTATAGGCTAAATAAGCTGCTTATAGAATTTGTAGCCTGAGTTTTGAAAAATTCAAGTACATAATCATATTTTTATTAAATTTGTCATCAAATCTTATTGATTTATGACACCTTGGGCTCTAAATTAAGAATAGAGTAAATAAAAATTCTTTTAATAAAAAAGATAATAAATCTATAGTGGGAAGAACACACAAATAGAGCTCATTCAGAAAAAAAACAAACCAAAACAAACCCCCCCAAAAATAAGTGTGCTAATGCAGAGGTTGAAAAGATAGAATTTGTAATGTTTACTCTTTTTTTTTTACTATTGAGCTTCTAACTCAAATTTCATGTTTTTATGAACTTTTTGTTAACATTTGCATGTACCTTAATTCTTTCAGAAAGGACAAAAGAAAGTAGTTGAATGTGAGAAAAATACAATAAGAATTAAGTAAATGTGGTAAACTTCATATTCTTATCAAAAAATTTGAGTACCAACATGTATCAACTTTGCTGTCAGTGCTAACTCTTATTTGAATACTAAATGTTAAGTTTTTTATATGTAAAAATAATACTCATAAGGAATAAAACTATAAGAAATACAGAAAGGAAAACTTAAACTTATCATTAAGCCAAATCGAAGTCTTCAGAGCAATTTCTATGCAATTTTATATAAAGTAATCTTCAGAAAACCCTGAGTTAAAGAAAATGCTGTTTGTTAAATATGATAACGTAAACTTCTATTATTATAGAGAATTTGTTAATTCTCTCCTCAAAAATTGTAGTAAAAATAAATACAGACAAGCAAGTGTGGACCCTTGCTAAGCAAGTACAAGGGTCTTGGTTCCATTCCTAGCACCACAAAAAAGTTAATAAATAAATATGGTCATCTCTTTGTATCCACAGAGATTAGTTCCAGGACCCTCCAAAGATACCCAAACTGTAGATGCTCAAGTCCTTTATATAAAATGGCAAAGTATTTGCATATAATTTATGCATATCCTTCTATATACCTTAAATCATCTCTGTATTATTTATAATACCTAATACAATGTAAATGTTATGTAAATAGTTGTTATACTATATTGTTTAGAGAATAATGACAAGGAAAAAGGACACAAAATTTTTTAAATATTTTCCGTCCTTATTTGGTTGAATCCCTGTATGCAAATCCCAAGGATTCAGACGGCCAATTGCATATACTGATAATAGTGAGCATGTTAATAATCACAGATTTTTAAGAACATACTTTTAATGGTGCTTTGGATAGTGTTTAAAGAAAATACA
>PVJS01039598.1:0-18819 GCA_004027185.1 Glis glis
GCCCCTGGGTTCAATCCCCAGTACGGCAAAAAAAAAAAAAAAAGGTCTCGCTGAGTTACTGCAGGTCTTCGCTGGCCTCAATGCTCCTGTCTCAGCCTCCCAAGTGCTCGGATTACAGGCATGCACCACCACGCCAGGCCTTCAGTTGGTTTTAATTGTAATAGGAACACTTACATTTTTGCTAGGATGGGACAGGGTGGAAAGCTATGCCCTTTGATGAATAAATGAAGACCCAAAGGAGGTCTGGGCTGGTTACTGGGGAAGAGGAGAGAGGCAGTGCAGCAGAGGGGTCAAGGGCATCACTGTTGAGATATAGTAATGGCGCCATTTGCATGGCTGCTTGACCTTGTTACAATTGTAAGCTCTTAGCCGGGCATGGTGGGGCACACCTGTAGTCCCAGTACTTGGGAGGCTGAGACAGGAGGATCGCAGGTTCCAGGTCAGCTTCAGCAACTTAGTGAAGTCCTCAGCAACTTAGCAAGACCTTGTTTCAAAATAAAAAATTAAATAGGGCTGGAGGTGTCGCTCAGAGCTAGAACGCCCCTGTTAGGGATACAGCTCAGTGGAAGAGTACTTGCCTAATATGTGCAAGGCCCTGGGTACAATCCCCAGTAACATACATAAACACACACACACACACGCACACACACACACACACACACACACACACACACAGAGTATAAGCTCTTCAAGCCTTGTTTGCTTCATCTACAAAATAGGATTAATAGCAGGGCCTCTTTATTAATTGCTTTATGGAGTAAACGTGATAAACTTTATACATCTGGAATGTAGTTCCCCTGCGTGTGGTTATATTATTTGCTGAATCCAAAGGGCTTTCCTTACAGCCAGGCGGTGTACCACCAGGATGGTGGTACATGCCTGTAATCCTGGTACTTGGGAGGCTGAGACAGGAGGATTGCAGGTTCAAGGCCAGCCTCAGCAAGTTAGCAAGATCCTGTTTCAAAATAAAAAAAAATAAAAAGGGATAGGGTATAGCTCAGAGGTAGAATGCCCCTGGGTTCGATCCCTAGTATCAAATAACAATAATATTAAGGGCTGAGGGTATGTATGGCTTGGAGGTAGAATCCCCAGCACCAAATACAAAACAAAATATAACCAAGAAATTAATAAACAAAAAGAAAGAAAAATGAACAAACTGCTAACTTATTTAGAAGAAATTTTCTTTTAATAGCCCAATAAATATTATCTACCAAAAACCCTTAAGCAGATATCACACTTAAAGGGGTCAAAGTGCTAGGTGTGGTGGCGCATACCTGTAACCCCAGTACTTGGGAGTCTGAGACAGGAGGATCACAAGTTCAAAGCCAGCCTCAGAAATTTAGCAAGACCCTCAGTAACTTAGTGAGACCTTATTTCAAAACAAAAAATAAATAGGGTTGGGAGTTTAGCTCAGAGGTAGAATGCCCCTGGGTTCAATTCCCAGTACCATAAAAAGGTGTGGGGGTCAAAGTGTCCTTTTAAAGTCAGAAATAAGCCGGGCGTGGTGGCACACGCACGCTTGTAATCCCAGTACATGGGAGGCAGAGACTGGAGGATCAGGGTTCGCGGCCAGACTCAGCTACTTAGTGAGGCCCTCGGCAACTTCGTGAGACTGGTTTCAAAATAAAGTATAAAAAATAGGGTTGGGGGTGTAGCTCGGAGGTAAAATGCCCCTGGATTCAATCCCTGGTACCGCAAAAAAAAAAAACCCCACAAATAAATAAATTAATTAAATAAATCAGAAATAAGCCAGGCATGGTGGTGCACACTTGTAATCCCAGTACTTTAGGAGGTGGAGACTGGAGGATCCGGGTTCACGGCCAGCCTCAGCTCTCTCGCTCTCTCTCCCTGTCTGTCTGCCTGTCTCTCTCTCTCCCTCCTTAGCGAGGCCCTCCACAACTTTGTGAGACCCGGTTTCAAAATAAAGTATAAAAAATAGGGGGTGTAGCATGGAGGTAGAACACCCCTGTGTTCAATCCCCGGTACCACAAAAAAAAAGACAGGAGGATCGCAGGTTCGCGGCCAGCCTCAGCTACTTAGTGAGGCCCTCCGCAACTTAGTGAGACCCTGTTTCAAAATAAAGAATGAAAAATAGGGTGGGGGTGTAGCTCGGAGGTAGAACGCCCCTGGGTTCCATCCCCAGTACTGCAATAAAATATAAAAATAAAAATAAAAATAAAATAAAGTCCGAAATAAAACAATGTTGCCCACTAGGGCAGGAGCTGTAAGTTGTCGTATAGTATATAAGTTTATATATGTTTTCCTCTACAATAGAACCCCTGATTTTCATTTGGGCACATGAGTGCCCCCCACAAAAAAGACTTACTTCAAACCTTCCTTGAAGCTAGGTGTGACCAGGTAGAAATGTTCTGGCTAATAAAACATAATCATAATGTAGTATGGCAGCTTCCAGAACTTTACTTAGAGATAGCTGGAACATGACTTTAACACTTGTCTTTTTTTTCTTTTTTTGCGGTACCAGGGATTGAACCCAGGGGCATTCTACCTCCGGGCTACACCCCCAGCCCTATTTTTTATTCTTTATTTTGAAACAGAGTCTCTCTAAGTTGCAGAGTGCCTCACTAAGTAGCTGAGGCTGGCCGCGAACCCAGATCCTCCTGTCTCAGCCTCCCAAATACTGGGATTACACGCGTGCACCACCACGCCCGGCTCAACACTTGTCTTCTCTATTCTTTGTCCCATCTTTCTGCCTTGAACATGGATGCATGGCTGGAGCGCTGGCAGCCTCCTTGGACCATGAAGATGAAGCCCTCCGTGGAATGGAAGAGCAGTAGCTAGAGGGAGCCTGAGTTTCTGAAGACCTTTACAAGGAAGAGCTGCCATGCTAACCTTAGAGGGCCTACCTTGAGACCTTTACAAAAGTAAGGCGGAAACTTCCGGTCTGGTTAAGCCGCGGCTATTTTGCATCTCAGTTGCACATGGATAAACTCAACCCTATCTGATAGACCCCATTATTACTATTGCTGTTTGATGTTTTTAGTGGAACCCTAGCCCTGCAGTAAGACAAGACAGAAAAAAAGAGATCTCATAGATAATTCAGCAAGACTGCTAGATACATTTTCAATATGTTAAAATCAGTTAGTTTGTATATACTAGTATTAACAAGTAAGAAGATGCAATTTAAGCCCGAAATGATAGCGCATGCCTGTAATCCCAGTATTTGGGATTTTTTTTTTTTTTTTTGCAGTACCGGGGATTGAACCCAGGGGCATTCTACCTCCGAGCTACACCCCCAGCCCTAATTTTTATTCTTTATTTTGTAACAGGGTCTCACTAAATTGCAGAGAACTTCACTAAGTAGCTGAGGCTGGCCATGAACTGGATACTCCTGTCTCAGCCTCCCAAGTACTGGGATTACAAAAATGCACCACCACGCCTGGCTTCAAACTTAAAGAACATAAAAGAAGACCTATACAAATGAGGACTTATACAGCCAGGCGTATAAGACCCGGTTTCAATAAAGTATAAAAAATAGGGCCGGGGTATAGCTCGGAGGTAGAATGCCCCTGGGTTCAATCCCCGTACCACAAAAAAAAAAAAAAATTGAAAAATATCTAATTAAATATTTTTATTGATTAGATGTTGAGATGATATTACAGATATATCGGATTAAATAAAATATATCATTAAAATGAGTTTCAACTGTTTCCTTCTCTGGCTCTTAGTTTGAAAATTAAACTTTAGCTGGGGAGGTGGCTGAGTGGCAGAATACTGTTAGCTGTAGTAGTGTCATTTAAAACGTCATTTAAAGCTGGGCGTGGTGGCGCACGCTTGTAATCCCAGAATTTGGGAGGCTGAGACCGGAGGATCACAGGTTCGTGGCCAGCCTCAGCTACTTAGTGAGGCCCTCCGCAACTTAGTGAGACCCTGTTTCAAAACAAAAAATAAAAAATAGGGCTGGGGGTGTAGCTCGGAGGTAGAATGCCCCTGGGTTCAATCCCCAGTACTGCAAAAAAAATTAATAATAATAAGTAAATAAATAAAATGTCATTTATAATGCTGTGTATGGCTAGATGTGGTGGCACACGCCTGTGATCCCAATACTTTGGGAGACTGAGACAGGAGGATCGAAGGTTCACAGCCAGCCTCAGCAACTTACAGTGAGGCCCTCTGCAACTGATTGAGACCCTGTTTCAAAAGAAAAAAGAAGGCCGGGCGTGGTGGCGCACGCTCGTAATCCCAGTACTTGGGAGGCTGAGGCTGGAGGATCCGGGTTCGCCGCCAGCCTCAGCTACTTAGTGAGGTCCTCTGCAACTTCGTGAGACCCGGTTTCAAAATAAGTACAAAAAATAGGGCCGGGGGTGTAGCACGGAGGTAGAACGCCCCTGGGTTCAATCCCCAGTACCGCAAAAAAAAAAAAAAAAAAGGAAATTGCTGAAGGTTACATATAGCATGCCATTTAAATAAATTTCTAAGTATGCAAAATAATATATTATATATATATATATATATAATATATATATATATATATATATATATATATATTTCTTTTGGGGTACTGGAAATGGAACCCAGAGACATTCTATCTCCAAGCTACACCCCCAGCCATATTTTATTTCTTATTTGGAAACAAGGTCTCTCTAGGTTGATGAGAGTCTCACTACTTGCTGAGGCTGTCCTCCAACCTGCGATCCTCCCCTCAGCCTCCCAAGTACTGGGATTACAAGGGTGCGCCACCACACCTGGCTTGTAAAATATTTTATATCACTTAGGTATAGCATGTATAGTAAAAGTCTAAAAATGTGCCTGGTAACAATAAATCACGAAATGTTGACAGTGGTCCCCTGAGCTGAGCGGTAGGGTGATGGGATCAGAGAGAGTACCACTGCTCTAATTCTAAAGTAATGTTTTGGCCGGGCGTGGTGGCGCACGCTTGTAATCCCAGTACTTGGGAGGCGGAGACCGGAGGATCCGGGTTCGCGGCCAGCCTCAGCTACTTAGTGAGACCCTCCGCAACTTCGTGAGACCCGGTTTCAAAATAAAGTATAAAAAATTGGGCCGGGGGTGTAGCTCAGAGGTAGAACACTCCTGGATTCAATCCCCGGTACCGCAAAAATAAATAAATAAATAAATAAATAAATAAATAAATAAAATAAAGTAATGTTTCATTTCTCATTAAAACAAACAGCTGGATCCAGGCATGGAGGCGCACGCCTGTCATCCCAGTACTTGGGAGGCTGAGGCAGGAGGATCACAGATTCGAGGACAGCCTCAGCAAGGAGTGAGACTCTCAACCTAGCGAGTGTTCCAAAATAAAAATAAAATAGGGCTGGGGGTGTAGCTTGGAGGTAGAACGCCCCCCCCAAGTTCAATCCCCAGCAACACACACACACACACACACACACACACACACACACACGCACACACCTGGTTGTGGGCGCACACTGCAATCCCAGTGACTTTATGTACAAAGCACTATGCATGCTAGATCTCCTTTAACTCCTCACTAATATGGGAACCGGTTCTATTCTCATCCTCATTTTACCGATGAGGAGACTGAGGGTCAGAGAAGTCACCTGTTCAAGGTCATACGGCGGGTCTTCCAGATCCCACAAGTGCTCAGCCACTACCCTAGGCCTCATTTGAAGGAAGTCTCCCCACCACCGAGAGAGACTCCTCTGTCCCCAGCCCGCCTCCCTAACCCTGCAGGATGCTCTGCGGGGCTCAGAGGAGCGGCCGCACTGTCTGCTCTGAAAACGGAGTCAGCGCCTTCAGTGTAGACACTCAACCTTGCCTCCAGAAAAACTCTGCCCTGCTTTGCAGAAGGGGGAAAAGTAAATGTCTCTCCGCCCCAACTCCACCCCTCAAATCGCTGGATTTGGGACTCATTTCACAGGCTGGAGACAGAAGAATGGGTGTATAATTAAATTTCAAACTGACCATTGTTTTATGTGAATATCTGATAAAGAAAACACAAAGGCTGCCAGGTGGGGGCTGGGAGTGAGATTTCCCACAGTGGAGAATTCTAGAAGACCTGTCTGGAGTTCTGGAGCCTGGGTCCTCCTGATAGATAGGTGGCCAGGCGGCAAGGGTGGGGACACCAAAGATAATTGTGTGGCGGGGAAAAAACCCAGCCAGAGATACAAGGTTTGGTGAGGACTGACTGACCCATTCAAGAATGGAAAACAGGCCGGTGTGGTGTCACAGGCCTGTAATCCCAGTGCTTGGGAGGCTGAGACAGGAGGATTGCAGGTTCAAGGCCAGCCTCAGCAACTTATTAGTGGAGCCTTCTGCAACTTAGAGAGACCCTGTTTCAAAATAAAACAGTGCTGGGGGAGTCAGGCATGATGGCACACGCTTGTAATCCCAGTACTTGGGAGGCTGAGACAGGAGGATCGCAGGTTTGCAGCCAGCCTCAGTGACTTAGTGAGGCCCTCCGCAACTTAGTGAGACCTTGTTTCAAAATAAAAAATAATAACCGGGTGTGGTGGCACGTGCTTGTAATCCCAGTACTTGGGAGGCTAAGACCAGAGGATCTGGGTTCACAGCTAGCCTCAGCTACTTAGTGAGGCCTTCATCAACTTAGAGAGACCCTGTTTCAAAATAAAGAATAAAAAATAGGGCTGGAGGTATAACCCAGAGGTAGAATGCCCCTGGGTTCAATCCCCAGTACCCCCAAAAAAAATAGTGCTGGGGGTATAGCTCAGAGGTAGAATGCTTGTGGGCTCAATCCCTAGCCCCCCCCCCCCACACACACACAGGAAAACAGCAGGGTTTGGTGGTACACACCTGTAATCCTAGTACTTTGGAGGCTGAGACAGGAAGATCACAGCTTTGGGGGCCAGTGTGAAATAACTTAACAAGACCCTGTCCCAAAATTAAAAACCAAAAAGAGCCAGGCATGGTGGCACACGCTTGTAATCCCAGTACTTGGGAGGCTAGACAGGAGGATTGCAGATTCAAAGTCAGCCTCAGCAATTTAGGGAGGCTCTCAGCAACTTAGTGAAACCCTGTTTCCAAATAAAAAATAAAATAGGTTTGGGGGTGTAGCCCAGAAGTAGAAGGCCCCTGGATTTGATCCCCAGTACCACAAACAAACAAACAAACAAACCAAAAAGGGCTGGAGGTGTAGCTCAGACACGAGAGCCCTGGGTTCAATCCCCAGTATTGTAAATGAATAAATAAACAAATAAAAATAATGGGAAATAGAGGCAGATGAGTTAGCAGCGAATTGGGTCAGTGCTACAGAATCCAAGGGACTAAATCTGCCCTGTCCCGTAGGAATATGAGTCACAGGTATAATTATACATGTTCTAGAAGTCACATTTAAAACATAGTACATTAGCCGGGTGTGGTGGCGCACACTTGTAATCCTAGTACTTGGGAGGCTGAGACAGGAGGATCACAGGTTCAAATTCAACCTTGGCAACTTGGCAAGGCCCTCAGCAACCTAGTGAAATCTTGTTTCCAAATAAGAAATAAAATCGGGCTGGGAGTGTAGTTTGGAGGTAGAATGCCTCTGGGTTCCATCCCCAGTACCAAAATAAATAAATAAATAAATAAATAAATAACATAGTACTTCTAGCCGGTTGTGGTGATGCATGCGTGTAATCCCAGTACTTGGGAGGCTGAGACAGGAAGATTGCAGGTTGTAAATCAGCCTCAGGAATTTAGTGAGGCCCTCCGCAACTTAGTGAGACCCTATTTCTTTTTTTTTTTTTTTTTGCGGTACCGGGGATTGAACACAGGGGCGTTCTACCTCCGCGCTACGCCCCGGCCCTATTTTTTTTTTTATACTTTATTTTGAAACCGGGTCTCACGAAGTTGCAGAGGGCCTCACTAAGTAGAGAGAGAGAGAGAGAGAGAGAGAGAGAGAGAGCTGAGGCTGGCCCCGAACCCGGATCCTCCTGTCTGCGCCTCCCAAAGTACTGGGATTACAAGCGTGTGCCACCACGCCCAGTGTGAGACCCTATTTCAAAATGAAAAACAAAAAGGGCTGGGGGTGTAACTTAGAGGTAGAACATCCCTGGGTTCAATCCCTAGCACCACAAAATAATAAATAAATAAATAAATAAATAAATAAATAAATAAATAAAATAAAGTAGATCTATGAAATAGGAGATTGTTCTTACAAATGATACGCTTCCCCTTAGTCTTAGCAATGAGGGGTCCCAAACACAAGTGTTCTCACAGGGGATATGAAATATATGGCACAGAGTGGGTGTAAGTAAGCAATTTTCTTATCAGAGAAACAACGCAGCAAACATAATGGTCTACGTTCATTAATATAACTCCAGTGTAGAGACTAAGGCCTAGTGAGGACCGTGATGAATGAGAGAGCGCATGCGATCTAAATGAGCCCAGTAGACCACTGTCTCGTGGCTATGCGGAATCAGTATACTCGAGCGGTCAATTTTTTTTTTTTTGGTACTGAGGATTGAACTCAAGGGCCTTCTACCTCTGAGGTACACCCGCAGCCTTATTTTATTTTTATTTTGAAACAGATTCTCCCTATGTTGCTGAGAATCTCACTACTTGCTGAGGCTGTCCTCGAACCTGCAATCCTCCTGTCTCATCCTCCCAAGTACTGGGATCACAAGCATGCGCCACCACGCCAGACTGAGCTTTCAATTTTTTGAAAGAAGCTGGGAGTCAAGATATTTAGAGGTTAACAGTCAATTCCTTTTTTTTTTTTTGTAGTGCTAGGAACTGAACCTAGGGGCATTCTACCTATGAGCTACACCCCCAGCCCTATTTTATTATTTTATTTTGAACAGGGTTTTGCTAAAGTTCCTGAGGCTGGCCTCCAATCTGCGATTCTCCTGTCTCAGTCTCCCAAGTACGGGGATTACAGTCGTGCACCACCACACCTGACTTGGGATGCCATTTTGAAACAAGAGGTAACTGAGGCTCAGAGAGGTGGAGCAAATTGCTCAAGATCACACTGTAGGTCTCTACATTTCATTAGAAAATTCTAGATGCTTCCTTTTGCCACATTCCCACCAGAGACCTGAAGAAGAAGAAGCCCAGAGACCAAGTAGCTGGGTTTCCACCCTGGGGTACTCGGAAGGCAGGGGCGCTGGAGGGGCAGCCTGCTGGTCCTCCACACTTTCTTAACCCAGCACCCCCTATGCCAGGGTGGGAGTTGGCTTCCAGGTAAGATTTTGGGTTTTTTTGTTTGTTTGTTTTTTTGAGGTACCGAGGATTGAACCCAGGGGCGTTCTACCTCCGCGCTACACCCCCGGCCCTATTTTTTATACTTTATTTTGAAACCGGGTCTCACAAAGTTGCGGAGGGCCTCACTAAGTAGAGAGAGAGAGAGAGAGAGAGAGAGACAGGGAGAGAGAGAGAGAGAGGGAGCTGAGGTGGCTGTGAATCCAGATCCTCCGGTCTCCACCTCCCAAAGTATTGGGATTACAAGCGTGCGCCACCACGCCCGGCTAAGATTTTGTTTTGTTTGTTTTTGGTGCTAGGGATTGAGCCCTGTGGCATTCTACCTCCTAGCTACACCTCTAGCCCTTGCTATTTTAAAACAGGGTCTCTTTAGCCAGGCATGGCACCCACGCCTGTAATCCCAGTACTTGGGAGGCTGAGACAGGAGGATTGCAAGTTCGAGGACAGCCTCAGGGAATAGTGAAACTCACATGAACCCAGCAAGACCCTGTTTCAAAAATAAAAATAAAATAGGGCTGGGGTGTAGCTCGGAGGTAGAAGGTCCCTGGGTTCAATCCCCCGTACCACAAAAAGAAAGAAAAAGAGAAAAAGGAAGGAAGGAAGGAAGGAAGGAAGGAAGGAAGGAAGGAAGGAAGGAAAAGGCAAGCTAGCTGGTCTTGAACCTGCGATCCTTCTGTCTCAGCCTCCCAAGTACTGGGATACTGAGATTACAGGAGCACTGCACCTGGCAAGATTTTGTTTGAGGAAAGAATGCCATTTTTTTTTTTTACTTCGAACCACTGACATGTGCATGGTCCCTCAATTTACAGGGGAAGGAACTAAGGCCGGGAGACATCGAGCGCCTGAGATTGTCTGCAAGGCCTGAGCGTCTGCAAGGCAGGGCTGGGATTGGGGCCAGATCCTGGGGCTCCTAGCACCGAGCCCCCGCAGGCTCCGGCCTCCCCTAGCTCCTCTGGGCTCTGCCCAGGGAAGGACCTTGGCTGCCTCCACCCCGCTGGTGTCTCACCTCCTCCGCCTTCCTCTCGCCTGTTTGGATAACTTTTCGACCTGTTCCCTCAGGAGCCCGCCCTGAGGTGTGGCAGCCTCTGCCACTGGTCGCAAGGAATCCTGGCGGCCAGGCTTGGCCAGCCCCACGGCAGACAGTTGTCAAACAGCGGCTGTCTGGGCGGAGGGAGGCCTGTTTACCCAGGGTCGGGCCCAGGCAGAGGCTGCCGCTTCCTCCCCAGACCACCGGCCAACCAGATGCTCAGCAGCCTGGCGACTCCGCCGTCCCCATCTGTACCTGCTCGGTCCACCAGTATTTCCGGAGTGACTCCTGTGCACCAAGCACCATTCTCCACGCTGGGGATGCTGCGGGGCACAAGCCGGCCAGATTCCCTGCTCAGGGGACGATGCACTGTCGTGTAAGAGGCTGAGGATCAGCCCGGCACTGTGGCACACGCCTGTGATCCCAGTACTTGGGAGGCTGAGACAGGAGGGTCACAGGTTCCAGGCCAGCCTCAGCAACTTAGTGAGACCCTCAGCAACTTAGTGAGACCCTGTTTCAAAATAAAAAAATAAGCCGGGCGTGGTGGCGCATGCTTGTAATCCTATTACTTGGGAGGCTGAGACAAAAGGATTGCAGGTTCGCGGCCAGCCTCAGCTACTTAGTGAGGCCCTCGGCAATTTAGTGAGACCCTGTTTCAAAATAAAGAATAAAAAATAGGGCTGGGGGTGTAGCTCGGAGGTACAATGTCCCTGGGTTCAATCCCCGGTACAACAAAAAAAAAAGTGCTGGGGGTGTGGCTTGGAGGTAGTATGCCCCTGGGGTTCAATCCCAGTATGGGGTTGAGGGGCGGAGCCTGAGGGCCTTCAGCCAGGAATTGAAACAATTACACCTTGAACTTCTCCTTTTTCTTTCACCTTGAACTCCTCTAACCCTGCCTTTTTCCTCCTTCCGGTCTCCACTGTTTTCTCCACTCTTGTTCTTGGGTACATTCCAGTGCTTGAAATACTGCTTAAGCCAGACATGGCAGCACACACCTTAATCCCAGTACTTGAGAGGCTGAGACAGCAGGATCGCAGATTCAAAGCCAGCCTCAGCAATTTAGCGAGACTCTCGGCAACCTAGCAAGACCCTGTTTTGAAACAAAAAATAAAAAGGGCTGGGGTTGTAGCTTGGAGGTAGAATGTTTCTGGGTTCAATCTCCAGTAAAACACACACACACACACACACACACACACACAGAAAGAAAAGAAAGGAAGGAATAACTTTAATTATTCCCTTTTCCTTTTTAACTCAATTTTTTGATTGAAGCTATATATGTACGCGATTGAAAAAGTAAAATACAACAAAGCTCATAATAGCCACCTGCTCTCTGCAGAACCGGATTCCCCACCACCCAGGGCGGCATTTGCAACTGTTTCAGCTGCCCCCCTCCCCCAATCCTGTGTTTTCCTGAATGTCATGGTTATGGGGCTGTGTCTTGATTTCTCAGTTTTCAATGTAATGCACTAATTTGCTAGTAGGAAAGATCTTGAATAAATATATTCCAGTGATAAATCAATATTCATTGCTTTCACTTGCATAACCACATTGCTCACTGTTATCTGCAGCTGTTGTAATCCAGCCTTCCAATGCATTATCTCAATTAATCCTCGCGGTAACACTACATCAGTGCAACTCTTTTTTTTTTTGCGGTACCGGGGATTGAACGCAGGGGCGTTCTACCTCCGCGGTACACCCCCGGCCCTATTTTTTTATACTTTATTTTGAAACCGGGTCTCATGAAGTTGTGGAGGGCCTCACTAGGTAGAGAGAGAGAGAGAGAGAGAGAGAGAGGGAGGGAGAGGGAGGGAGAGAGAGAGAGAGAGAGCGAGCGCGAGCTGAGGCTGGCCTCCAACCCGGATCCTTCAGTCTCCGCCTCCCAAAGTACTGGGATTACAAGCGTGCGCCACCACGCCCGGCTTCCAGTGCAACTCTTGGCCGTCTGCTGAAGACTCCCCATCCATCCCCTCCGTCCGCAGCTCAGTCAGAGGGGCAAGAAGAGATGGCGTCAATCCCCTTTCCAGACAAAGGACAAAGGCACAGAGCCCAGAAGGACAAAGAAAATTCCACATATCACTGGGTGTGGTGGCGCATGCCTGTAAGCCCAGTACTTGGGAGGCTGAGACAGGAGGATCGCTGGTTTGAAGCCAGCCTCAGCAATTTAGCGAGGTCCTAAGCAATTTAGTGAGACCCTGTTTCAAAATAAAATAGGACTGGGAGCCTGGTGTGGTGGCGCACGCTTGTAATCCCCGTACTTGGGAGGCTGAGATAGGAGGATTGCAGGTTGAAGACCAGCCTCAGCAAGTACTGGAATGGAGCTCAGAGGTAGAATGTCCCTGGATTTAAACCCCAGTACCGCAGTAAATAAATAAATAAATAAATAAATAAATAAAATAGGACTGGAGGTGTAGCTCAGTGCTAAGCATCCCTGGGTTCAATCCCCAGAACCACAAGGAAGGAAGGAAAGAAAAAAGAAAATTCCACATATTATGGTGTGGTGCAGGTGTTAAAAAAAAATCTTCCACCGGGCATGGTGGCGCACGCTTGTAATCCCAGTACTTTGGGAGGCGGAGACCGGAGGATCCGGGTTCGCGGCCAGCCTCAGCTCTCGCTCTGTCTCTCTCTCTCTCTCTCTCTCTCTCTCTCTCTCCTTAATGAGGCCCTCCGCAACCTCGTGAGACCCAGTTTCAAAATAAAGCATAAAAAATAGGGCCGGGGGCGTAGCGCGGAGGTAGAACACTTCTGCGTTCAATCCCCGGTACCGCAAAAAAAAAAAAAAAATCTTCCAGGTAAGGAGAAAAGAGCTGAGATCCCCAGACAGCCTTGCAAGGAGATAAGCTCTTATCTCACAGTTTGCTTTAGTTCCTTACATCAGATACTACTGCTCTTACTGCTACAATGCCTGGTGTGAGTTCTGCCTTTCATGGGCTGTGTGGTCTGGGGCAAGCTATTTAACCTCTTTGAGGCCTGTTGTCTCTCTTCAGATATGATATGATAACAGTATCTACCTCAGTGGGCAGTTGTGAGGATTAAAAGAGTTAATTTTTATAAAGTGAGCCGGGCATGGTGGCGCACGCTTGTAATCCCAGAACTTGGGAGGCGGAGACTGGAGGATCCAGCCTCAGCTACTTAGTGAGGCCCTCCGCAACTTCGTGAGACCCGGTTTCAAAATAAAGTATAAAAAATAGGGCCAGGGGCGTAGCTTAGAGGTAGAATGCCCCTGGGTTCAATCCCCGGTACTGCAAAATAAATAAATAAATAAATAAATAAATAAATAAATAAAGTGCCTAGAAGAGCCAGGCGTGGTGACCCACATCTGTAATCCCAGTACTTGGGAGGCTGAGACAGGATTGCAGGCTCAAGGCCAGCCTCAGCAATTTAGCAAAACCCTGTTTCAAAATAAAACAATAAAAAGGGCTGGGGGTACAGCCTGGAGGTAGAAGGCCCCTGGGTTCAATCCCCAGTACCAATGTGTGCAGGGTCAGCACATTATGTGCAGGGTCAGCAAGGTACAACCTCTGGACCAGCTGTGGCCCATTGCCCGTTTTGTAGATAAAGTTTTATTGGCACACAGCCTCATTCATTCATTTATATATGTGACTGCTTTTGTGTTATAACAGCAGAACTGAGTAGCTGCCACAGATCCCTGTGGCCTGCAAAATCTAAAATATTTACTGTCTAGCCGGGCGTGGTGGCGCAGGCTTGTAATCCCAGTACTTGGGAAGCTGAGACAGGAGGATCTGGGTTCAAGGCCAGCCTCAGCTACTTAGTGAGGCCCTCCACAACTTAGCGACACCCTGTTTCAAAATAAAGAATAAAAAATAGGGCTGGGGGTGGAGCTCGGAGGTAGAAAGCCTGTGAGTTCAATCCCTAGTACCACATAAAAAAAATTTACTATCTTTTACAAAGTTTGCCAAACTTTGTAAAACCCTTAATGTTAAGCTAAATCTTCTTTATGTGTGTGTGGTGTTGAGGATTGAACCCAGTGGCATTCTCCCTCTGAGCTACACCCCAGCCCTATTTTTTTTTTTTCTTTTTTTCTTTTGAAACAGGGTCTCACTGAGTTGCAGAGGGCCTCGCTAAATTGCTGAGGCTGGCCATGAACCTGAAATCCTCCTGTCTCAGCCTCCCAAGTACTGAGATTACAGGTGTGGGCCACCGCACCCGGCTAAGCTAAATCTTCTAGTTATATCTTATTTTATTCTATTTATATGTCTAGCAATTTCTTTTTCAGTACTGGGGATGGAACCCAGATCCTTGTGCATGCTAGACAAATGTTCTACTGCTGAGCTAGTTCTTTCTTTTTCTTTTTTGTAGTACTGGTGATTGAACCCAGGGGAGTTCTACCTCTGAACTACACCCCCAGCCCTTCTATTTTTTAATCTCGAAACAGGGTCTAAGTTACCACACACTGGTCTTGAACCTGCGATCCTTGTCTTAGCCTCTAAAATTCTGGGATTATATGTGTGCGTCACCAGGCCCAGCTCCACTGAGCTATTTCTATTGCCCAAACTAATGTAAACCAGTAAGTTGTGTAACCCATTCCTGGATCAAGATCATAGTTTAAAACACACTTGTCAGCCGGGTGTAGTAGTGCACACCTGTAATCCCAGTACTTGGGAGGCTGAGACAAGAGGATCACAAGTTCGAAGCCAACCTCAGCAACTTAGCGAGACCCTGTTTCAAAATAAAGAATAAAAAATAGGGCTGGGGTTGTAGCTCGGAGGTAGAATGCCCCTGGGTTCAATCCCCAGTACCGCAAAAAAAAAAATAAATAAATAAAAATAAAATAAAATAAAGTGGGTGTGTAGCTCAGAGGTAGAATGCCCCTGGGTTCAGTCCCCAGTACCAAAAACAAAACAAAAACCAAAAAGGACTGGTCTGGTCTTCTGGTTTTTCAGACATATTTATTTGTTTGTTTGTTTTGTGGTACTAGGGATTGAACCCAGAGGCATTCTACCTCTGAGCTACACCCCAGCCCTATTTTATTCTTTATTTTGAAACATGGTCTTACTGAAGTTGCGGAGGGCCTCACTAAGTAGCTGAGGCTGGCCATGAACCTGCGATCCTCCAGTCTCAGCCTCCCAAGTACTGGGATTACAAGCGCGCGCCACCACGCCTGGCTTTTTTCAGACATCTTTAAACCATGGAGTCCTTCCATGAAATGTTTCATTCAAATCAAAGCAGAGCGTCTCATTGAACCAGAGGTTGTAGGGTGTGGGGAGGCTAAGCCCCTGGCTCATTATCCCCAAAGTGAGCCCTGAGCTTCTTTCCCGACCCCTAGGGCCCCGGTGCCTGTCACACGACAACTGCTGAAACAGGTGATTGTCACCCCTTGTTTCTCAGAAGAGGAGATGGAGAAGGACATGAGTGAGGTCACAAATAGCTGGCCAGAGCCAGGGCCATCGCTATCGCCCCAATCTCTGGCCGGGACAGGTCTGTCTCCATCCTTCCTACCTTCCTGCCTCCCTGCCTTCCTTCCTTTTTGTGGTCCTGGGGATTGAACACAGGGGTATTCTACCTCCGAGCTACACCCCCAGCCCTATTTTATTTTTTATTTGGAATCAAGGTCTTGCTAAGTTGCTGAGGCTGGCCTCTAGCCTATGATCCTTCCGTCCCAGCTTCCCAAGTACTAGGATTACAGGCGTATGACACCATGCTTGGCTATTGTCCCCTCCATTTCTATGCCTCCCATTTGCTCTTCTACTGTGAAGGGACCCATGAACCAGCTCCCCAAACAGACCCTATAACAGACCCCGGGCATCACAGGCCATCTGAAGCTAAGGTTGTCCTGACCTTCCAGCCGGAGCATCCTAGAACCAGTTGCCTGTCCCCCTTCAGTTCTCCACACAACTAAAAAGATGCCCAGCTTGAAGAGCCCGCCAATTAGCCTAGCTATCGCCATGACAGGCTCCAAGAAACAGAAATTCAGGCTAGGCCTTAACCTGACCCTGGGTTCCTGGAAAAACCGTAGAGCACCCCACCCAAGAAAGGACCAATCAAAAATGAGACAAACAAGTACCTGACGTTCCATGACCGTTGACTCAGGGCCTATACCCTACCTTTTTTGGCAACCCCGAGACTTACACCAATCCCCAAACGACAAGATTCAAATCCCTGCTTGTTAGCCAATCAAAATAAAGGGCACCAAAGGCCCCCAATTTGTGTATAAAAGTTGTTCTAAGAATCAGCTCGGGGCTCTCTGTCTCATCGCTGCGTCGGACGAGCGGAGGGTCCAAGCTCGAGCTTGTAATAGACTCCTTGCTTTTGCATGCGGACCTGGACTCCTGGAGCTTCCTTGGGGATCACTGATCTGGGTGTTTCACAGCTTCTATCAGCCATGCAAGCCCTTGCTCACAGTAGATGCACACTCTAGGGGTGTAATAACAGCAGAAGTTCAAATGCACATGGTGCTTTCTTTTTCTTTTTTTGCAGTACTGGGGATGGAACCCAGGACCTCGTGCATGCGAGGCAAGCACTTTACCACTGAGCTACATCTTCAGCCCTTTTTGGTATTTATTTTGAGATAAGGTCTTGTCAAATTGCCCAGGCTGGCCTAGAACCTGTGATCCTCCTGCCTCAGCTTCCCGAGCTGCTGAGATGATAGGCATGGGCCACTGCGCCCGGCGTACATTCTATTCTACATGCAGACACTCGGCGCGTTCTGGGTATTACTGTATTAAGTCCTCACCACAGCCTCACGAAGGAGATGCTCACAGCATTCCGCCCCCTCGCTCATCAGAACAGGAGGCCTAGAAGACTCCTCAAGGCCACAGAAGTGGGGGGTGGCAGTCAACCCAGGCCGACCCCAGCCTCTGAGCTGCCAGCCACGGTGTCTCACAGCCCCTCCCACAGCCCCTCCCGCTGTTGTGCAAAGTAGCGGGAAGAATGAGAATGTCATTCAGTCGTCAAGAGGTCAGATTTTTTTTTTTCTTGGTACTGGGGATTGAACCTCAGGGCCGGTCTGCCTCTGACCTACACCCAAAGCTCTTGTTATTTTTTTATTATTTTGAAACAGAGTCTCACTAAATTGCTAAGGATCTCGTTAAGTTGCTGAGGATTGCTGAGGATGGCCTCGAACCTACGATCCTCCGGTCTCAGCCTCCCAAGTACTGGGATTATAGGTGTGCACCACCACGCCCAGCCCAGGAGATTCTGATTCAGCAGGTCTGGAGCGCAGCCCCGGCATAGGTTGGTTTAAGACAGTTTCCTGCGTGTAGTCAGGTCTGTGAACCACTGCTCTGTAGAGGCTAAAGACCGAGTCGAGGCAGGATGGGATGGGGGTGTGGAGAGGGAGATGGGGGAGAAGAGGAGATGACGCGAAGGACGGAACAGCCTGAGGCTGGACAGGCTCCCATCGCTGGCCAGCTTCGGGGGTCCTGCTCAACCTGGCCCACTGCTCTTCACAGGACAAAACATGTCATAGTTTAGAGAACTCTTTCTCCTTCATTAGCTCATGGAATCCTCACAACAAACAAGGTTTCTCTGATAGATGAAGAAATTGAGAAGCAGGGACCTGAAGCAAACCATTGCACAGCTTTAAGCAAGAGAAGCACTTCCCCTACAGCCTCTGGCAGTGGCCTCAGAAAGGTTTTGTTTTTTTTTTTTTTGCGGTACCGGGGATTGAACTCAGGGGCGTTCTATCTCCGCGCTACACCCCTGGCCCTATTTTTTATACTTTATTTTGAAACCGGGTCTTACAAAGTTGCGGAGGGCCTTCACTAAGTAGAGAGAGAGAGAGAGAGAGAGAGAGCGCTGAGGCTGGCCACGAACCCGGATCCTCCGGTCTCCACCTCCCAAAGTACTGGGATTACAAGCGTGTACCACCACGCCCGGCCAAGGACTTTTTTTTAATAGTACTAGGGATTGAACTCAGGGGCATTCTACCTCCGAGTCATACCCTATTTTTATTTTGAAACAGGGCCTCACTAAGTTGCTGAGGCTGACCTAGAAACTATGATTCTCCTGTCTCAGCCTCCCAAGTACTGGGATTATACTGCTCTGTATTTATTTTTATTTATTTATTTTTTGTGGTACTGGGAATGGAACGCAGGGACATTCTACCTCCGGGCTACACCCCCAGACCTATATTATTTCTTATGTGGAAACAGGGTCTCACTAAGTTGCTGAGGCTGGCTTCGAACCTGCAGTCCTCCTGTCTCAGCCTTCCAGGTACTGGGATTACAAGTATGCGCCACCACGCCCAGCACCTGCTCTGTCTTTATAACTAGGAAAAGACAGACTCATCTGGCACTCAGAAACAGATACCCCCCCCCAGGTGGAGGATGGCGGTGCAGTGGCTAAATCATCCCCTATTTCCTCACGTGTCCTGTCCTGAGCACTTGTAAGTGCTACTCTTCTAGGTCATCCCATCCATCCACCCATCCATCCATCCATCCATCCATCCATTGTGTGTGCGCATGCGTGCGTGCATGTATGTGTGTGTGTGTGTGTGTGTTACTGGGGATTGAACCCAAGGGCATTCTACCTCTGAGATACACTCCCAGTCCTATTTATTTTTTTTGTTTTGAAACAGGGTCTCACTAAGTTGGCAAGGCTGGCATTGAACCTGCGATCCTCCTGTCTCGGCATCCCAAGTACTTGGATTACAGGTGTGCACTGCCACACCCAACTTTTTTTTTTTTTTTTTTTTTTTG
>PVJS01039599.1:0-18823 GCA_004027185.1 Glis glis
GAGAACATTATGTTAAGTGAGATTAGCCAATCACAAAAAAAGAAGGGACATATGTTTTCATTAATATGCGCAACTTAGGGAGTAGTGGGGATACAAAAGGGACTCCAGTGACAAGGAGAACCCTCAGTGGTGCAAGGGAAGGGGTACAAGGGAAGGGGAAGAAAGTAGTGAATCTATGGAATTACTGTCATAAACAATGTGTATACATGAGATTATACCAACATCATTCTCAGTGCTACATGTGTGGGGGGAGGCGGGGGGGAGGGACACCAAGAGCTGTGTGCATGTATGTTAACACCAAACTGATACTCATTGTGGTGTGAGACTACAATGCACCAATTAAAACATAAAAGTAAAAACAAAAACAAAAGCAAAGACATTGTCCGAACTGTTTTGCTAGTGAAAAGGCTGGGAAACTGGAGTCATTTGGATTCTAAAACTGACATCTACTGATGTAGTAACTCATGTTGGAATTGAAGCTATGTGGGGAGTATTTTGTGAACTGTCAAATGCTTTGATATTGGAAGGAATTAGTTGTTTACTTAACACTAGAATAATTCTATTAATAAATATATATTTATGTATATATATGTGTATTTATGTATATATATATGTATGTATATATATATGTATATATATATATACATACATATATATATACATATATATATATATATGTATATATATATATATATACACACATATATCCATCAGTTGCTTATTTAGAAATCAGTTTGGCTGGTTCTTCAGTTGGTACACTGAATTAAAGTAACTTCTCCATGTTCTCACATATTCAATCGAAGAGAGCCTAATTTCCTCTTTTGTATATACAAATTTTATGTGTATACAACCACATTTTTCTCCTTTAAATGAAGCATGAAGCTCTTAGTTTCAGTAGCAGAGTGGTAGTCATTAAGTATCTATCAGTCAAAGGCACAGTGTATTTCTAATAAATAGTAAATACAGTGTTAATAATATAAACCAATGAAAACATTGAAATTTAAACCAAATCAAAACCAAACACTTATTTAAATAACTACTCATTTAAATAATTGTTTTCTTTTTCTGGTTATAAAATATTATTATTCATAGCATAGGCAATAAATATGTATGTGAGGTGATGATTTCCAGTATGGAGAAGACAGGGCTGCGAGAGGGGAGATGAGGCATAAAAAACAAGGAAGATGGTGAAATGCAGGCAGCAGAGATTGCGTGTCTTCCCTAATCAGGTCTTATTCTAATATTTGAATAGAGGAAGGAATCCAGATAATAAATGGGAAAATAGGCTATTTACAAACATGGTGACATTTTGGCTACATTTTGTTAAGAAATTTATGTGCTATTTAGTGCTCTTGAATTATTTTATACTTATGGATTATATATCCTAAACAGTAAATCTATATTTGTAGGCATACTTGGATGCAAGTTTAATTAATTTTGCATTTAATTTTGTGACATGTTTAGGGGAGTTATTTCAACTATGATTTGGTGCTTTCGATGACCTTCTCTTGCCTGCCTTCTTCTCTTACTATCCTGGCTGTGAAGTATTTGCTGGACAATATCATTGGGATTCCTGTGTAATCTTTCACTTCACTCATTCTGTTGAGGAGTTACTCTGTATCAAGTATTGTTCTAAGCCTTGGTCATTATAGCTGTCAGAATAACAGATACATTTCCTACTCTTGTGTAGTTTATATTCTAGCAAAAAAGACAAAGTATATTAACAAACAAATATATGTAAACCTTGAAAGAGGCTTTGTATAAGACAGCCAAGTGATAAGTGCTATAAAGAAAAGGGCAGCCGGGCGTGGTGGCGCACGCTTGTAATCCCAGTACTTTGGGAGGCAGAGACTGGAGGATCCAGGTTCGCGGCCAGCCTCAGCTCTCTCTCTGTCTCTGTCTCTGTCTCTCCCTCTCTCTCTCTCTCTACTTAGTGAGGCCCTCCGCAACTTTGTGAGACCTGGTTTCAAAATAAAGTATAAAAAATAGGGCCGGGGGCGTAGCGCGGAGGTAGAACGCCCCCCTGGGTTCAATCCCCGGTACAGCAAAAAAAAAAAAAAAAAAAAAAAAAAAAAAAAAAAAAAGAAAGAAAAGGGCAGAGAGAAAGTGATGGTGTGTGCTTTTTTTTTTTTTTTTAGAGAGGCTACAAAGCATTTTAAACAAAATCCTAGAAGGAGTTCAAGGAGTGAGTAAAGTATCTAAGGAAAAGTTCTCAGTGATGGATTAGAAGATCAGTTGGGATAAAGTGCTCGAACTACCTATGAGGAAGGAAATAGTGAAGTTCTGAATCACTTATTAAATTCTGAGATAAATCATAATTTTTCAAAAGCATGTATGGTAGTTTCTGTGGACATGATTGAAACAACTGCAGTATTGTAAAGTAGAAGCACATTTTTTCATAGAAAAGCATGTTCCTTTTTATTTCTCCTTAAGGCAATTGCTAGTTGACTTTCTAAAATGAACTAAGATTCAATTTTATCATGATTATATTGAAATGTTAAACTTTGCAGCTCATTTCGATTTATGAAGAAAAAACCACATAATGAATTCTAATATGATTTCAGCTAAATTTGGAAATCAATTTCTTAAGAAATGAAGTACATTATATTGTTCAGCAGGGATCACTAAGAGTGAGCCTGGTTTCTCTTAGAACAAGATACTGAATTAGTTCCATTCCTTTTTTTTTTTTGTCAGAATTGCTAGGCTGTTAAATCAGGAAAAGGTAGAGATATAGCTTATCTGGAGTTTATTAAAATAACTGAAGGTTTCTTTAAATTTATGAAGAGATATGAGCTTGGTGTTAAGTACAGCTATGTTTTTTGTTAATGGATTGGTAAAAGTATATCCCAGATGTCTACTTAATATGTACACAGAAAAAGTTTCTGGTAAAATGGCTTAGGAGTGTCCTTTACCTCTACATTTCAACAACTTTACTAGTGACTTAAACAAATAGATTAGGTTCCAAGCCAAACTCAAAATGCTAGAATGATATGGCCAAGCCACAAAATGAAGTTTCACTGGAATAGTTTTACCCTTGGATCTCTCCTCTCTCCCCAGGAAAATCAAACAGTTGCAAGACAACACAGACTACAGAAGACATGCTTTAGGAGAAACAAGTGTGGAAACTAAGATTTTTTACTCAATGTAGGTGAACAGTTTAATGTAGCTACAAAAACTACCACCTTGAACTAGGGAAAAAAAAAAGTCATGTCTGAGACAAGGGTAACTCATTTTATGCTCTATTTATAGTAGCCAGCCCACATGCCATTGACAGTTATAGGTACCTCATTACATTTAGGAATAGATAAGAGAAACCAGGGCCATGCAAAGACTGGAAAGAACATCACAGGAACAAGCATTCTCAAGACGAGAAAAGAGAAGACCTGACAAATATATAAGAAGTTTGGAAAGTAGCAAACAAAAGGAAACTAGATGAAGTCAGATTTAAGCTTAACAAATACTGTATCCTAAGGACAAATTGGTTCCAGAGTGGCTGTGTTAGTTTACAGTAACAAAATGCCACAAAGTGGGGTCCTTAAACAACAGAACCTCATTGTTTCACTGTTCTGGGGGCTTGAAGTCTGAGATTAAGGTGTTGACAGGGTTGGTTCCTTCTGAGCTGTGTAGGCGAATCTGCCCCAGGCTTTTCCCCTTTCTTCCAGTGTTTGAAGGAAATCTTTGACATCTCTTGGCTTGTAGACCTATCACCTCCATATCTACTTTTATGGTCACGTGATGTTCTTCTTTGTGTGTATGTCTCCAAATTTTCCCTATCCATAAGGACACCAGTAATATTGAGTGACAGGCCCACCCTACTCTACTATGATTTCCTTAACTAATTACACTTACAATGACACTATTTCCAAATTAGAATAGGAATACAATGAATGAGTTTTTAGGGGATATAATTCAACTTATCATATTATATCATATTAACTAATAAAGTTCATTGTCCTCTTAGGGATAAAGACTTATGAATAAGTCTGAATGGCATTGTTATTCTTTAAATCCTAGGATCAAAGAGAATAAAATAGAGAATATAATGTTTACTATTATGGCATATAATATATAAGTAATATAACATATTATATATGATATTTGCTATGATTATGAAGAAGGTAATGAATATTTTAAATAATCTGTAAGATATCTTTAATGGTGAAATCTTACATATATGACCCCTATTTAATTACTAGCTAGATAAAACTATATTCTCTATTACACTTATCAAATATTCTGATGATGAACAGATGTGCTGAGTCCTGATAGTTATAGGGCTCTCCTCAAATATGACCTACACATTTATTCACCCATTTTGATTTTTTTTCCTGAAAAGATTTGATTTTATTTCCTCCAAAACTGTGGATTCCAGACATTTTGATGTAATTATGTGATTTAACTAAATATTACCTAAAGTCATAATATTTAAGTGGGGAAAAGTAAAGTTGTTGTTTCTATGAAAATTAAATTCATGCAAATTATCATGAAGGAAAATTTTATTTAAAAATATTGCTGCCAGGCATGATGGCACACGCTTGTAATCCCAGCACTTGGGAGGCTGAGACCTGAGGATCCGGGTTCGCGGCCAGCCTCAGCTACTTAGTGAGACCCTGTTTCAAAATAAAGAATAAAAAATAGGGCTGGGGGTGTAGCTCAGAGGTAGAATCCCCCTGGGTTCAATCCCCAGTACCACAATAAATAAATTAATTAAATAAATAAACAAATAAATAAAAATATTGCCAAATTAGATGTAAGCAGATAATTATGAAAGCCTAAAAATACTGTCAAACTGAGAGATATGTGCATTTATTGCTTCTCAAATGTCTTATTTCCCCCTTAAAGAAACCACAACTGGAAATTTTAGATGAATTATAAAAGCGATGTATGCAGAAAAGGTAATGGAGGATTACAACTGATGGAGACATTCAAACAAAAGACTTTGGCACTATATCAAAAGATAGGAGAATAAGTCTAGACTTGTACATTTTAAATTAAAATAAAATGTTGGCATTTTTTTAAAATTGGGGTTCATTTACTAAGGCAGAATAGGAGAATTAGCATTGGGTACAAAATTAGTAAGTCTGTCAGTGTTGGTAGTAGTGTTCCTTTGTGATCGTTGGGTTTAGCTTCAACAGTTAGCATCAAGAAGCACTGAATCATGAAGTATAGACAACAAATACAGAATTCATGTCATGTTCCTTTAAAAAATGGAAAATTTCTAGCAAACTGTCCTTTGCTGCTTGCTTTTTGGAGTGATGGACCTGGGCACCTGAGTCTTAATTGCCTTCGACTTTCACGACTGCTCTCACTGCATCAAATGTTTGATCAGGCAAAGTACATGTCCATGGACAGCTTGATGCCCTTTTAAAAGAAACTGAAAATCCAGCTGATACTCATCAATTGAGCTGGGACCATGTTCATTTCAGGCGAGGCAGTGTACTCATTCACTAGGTCAGCTTCACTCCATTTGACCTTTCTGAGTTAGAATGTCTCCCTTAAAGATCACACAGTGAGTTGGAAATAAACTGTCCTGCTTGCTTTTGATAAGACAGATCAAAATAATAAGAGTAATCACTACTTAGAGTCCTATTAACAAATACTTTCCATGTATCTGACCTCTAAGGAGAATTTAGGCTATTTGTCTAGTGAAATCCATTTGATACTAGGATTTGTTACAGCTATTCTGCAATTAATTGGGTACTCCTAATACAATGAATGAGATGAAAAATAATTAAGCTGAGACTTATGTGGAGCCCGCTACTTCCAGAAACCATCACAGTACTTTGTTGACTCAGTCTTCCTTACCACCTTAGGAAGTAGGTACCATTATTATTCCCATTCTTGCAGATGTAGTGGAATTGAGATTATTGACATGATTTTACAAATGATAGTTCATGATGGGTAGATCCAGTCAAAAATCTATAAATAGAAGTGATGCCAGGGAAAATAATAAAAGAAGTGTTTGGTGTGTTTCCCCTACAGAAAAAGGACTAACAGATGAAAGAAGAAAGAGAAAGAGAGAGAGAGAGAGAGAAAAGGAAGGAAGGAAGGAAGGAAGGAAGGAAGGAAGGAAGGCAAGCAAGCAAGAAAGAAAGAAGCAAGAACTGCTATTTTATTGGAGTATTTGAAGCAGAGCCCTGGGATGCAAGGTGGATGTGCCTGTCATTGTGCAGCACAACTATACAAGATGGCTTATAAGGAAGGGAAATAAGCATACAGTATCCAGTATCCTATCTCTCCAATCAAGATTAACCCTGAACCAAGAGGGGCTTCACTCAGTGGGGAAAGGGTAAGTGGGAGGCCCCCAGCAGTCCACACTAATGCCACAGACACTGGATTTGCTGTTGGAGAAGCATGTGGACCTCCCGGCCCTAAGCCCAGTCTGGGGTGCTTCCCAGGAATCCACATTGCTGCGGTTCCCTATAGAGAAATCCCAGCCCACATTGTGCTCTCCCTCATGGAGGCTCTTGCTGTACATACCATCTTGAGACCCCACCCACCCGGGATCCCGTGAAGCAGCCAGGCAGCTGCACACAGCACTTGGCTGACCTAGCCCTGTAAACTAGGTGACTTGCTCTGCCCACCCTTCCACAAGCCTAGGAAGGATCCCTAAGCAGCTTAACCTACAGAGGCACTGAGAGGCAGATAGGTGGGCCCATCTACTCTCAGCCCCGAGAAGCAGCCAGACAGCCTGCCCTGAGTGGTTCTATCTACCAAGGCCCCAGGAAGTATTTGGGCAATTTCCTCCACCCTGAGCAGGTTGGCCCTCTAAGGGTCCATAAGGCCACACCCACATAGCCTTTGTACACTGACAGTTGCTCGACTCAAGGCCACTGTGTGGCCTGGTCCCTGTGTGCTCCTCAGAAGCTGACAGGTGCCACATCACCACTGCCAGGATTACTGTGCTGTACTTGCCTGGGCTCATCATACTGGCTCCACATCCACACAGACCAAGGAAACTGGCAGGAGCTCTGTCTCCACTGCCGTGCTAGTACCCCTGGCTTGCATGGGCCTGCCAGAGTGACCTTGCTTCCACATGACCCACAGTAACTGACAAGAACCCTGCACCTGTAGCTGGGTGCATGATACCCAGACCCCTAGAAAACCTGCTGTGCTTAAGAGAACTGATTGCAGCTGCACAAATCCCTGCAGCCTACGCCACTGAAGAACACACAGGCATCACTGATTTTGGTAACAACTAAAGAAGCTACACTGACCCTATACTACTTAACTCACCTGGTGCCAAAGCCAACATATCTACACACCTGATACCCTAGGACATATCTTTAGGAGAAAGTCTTTTACCTCAAAAACTGCCTTATAAAATTAGTAGAGATGACCAATCCACCAAGTGTGCAAATGTCAACTTAGGAACACCAAAAGCATGAAAAGGCAAAGTAGCATGATTCCTACAAAAGGAACACAATAACTATCTAGCAGTTGACCTCAAAGAAAAGGAAATTGGTGAATTACACGAAAAAGCATTAAAAATATGATTTTAAAAGAAATTCAACAAGATGACAAATCAGTGAAATTGGGAAGGCAATTCATGATCTGAATGAGAAATTCAGCAATGACATACAGGTCATAAAATAATAAAATAGAAATCTTGGAGCTAAATAACTCAATAAATGAAATTTAAAAATAAAGTTGAGAGCCTCAAGAACAGACTAGATTAAGTACAAGAAGAAATTTCTGAGCTTGAAGACAGATATTTTTTTGAAATAACCCAGTCAAACAAAAACAAACAAAAGACACAGAACAAAGCTTAGGAAAGGGCATAGAAAACATATTGAATGGAATAGCTGAGACATTTCCAAATATTGTAAATTCTATGAACAGCCAGCAAATATATCCTTCAGACATGGGAAGAAATAAAGCCTTTCCAAGACAAGCAAAAATGGAGGAAATTCATCACAACTAGACCAACCTTAAAAAATGCCTAATGGAGTCCAACATTGGAAGTGAAAAGATAATAACTATCATTATGAAAACAGACACTTGAAGTAAAAAATGTGAAAGGAGATAAAGAAGATCACTATATAATAATGAAGGGAATCAATTGGATAAGAGGAAATCACAAATGTAAGTAAATATGCACCCACAGATGGTACACATGATTATATATAGCAAGCCCTATTAGATCCAAAGGGAGAGATGGATGCCAATACAATACTAGTTGGGGACTTTGACACTCCACTTTCATCAATGGACAGATCATCTTGGAAAAAAGTCAACAAAGAAACATAAACTATACTATATAGCAAATGGACCTAAGGGACATTTACAAAATATTTTATCTAATAGCTGCAGAATACATATTCCTCTCGTCAGCTTATGGAAAGCTCTCCAGGATAGAACATATGTTATGTCACAACACAAATATCAACAAAAAAGTAGAAATAGTATCCTATATCTTCTGTGATCATAATGGAGTTAAAATAGAGATTAATAAGAGGAACATTTAAAATTGTACAAATAATTTGTACATGGAAATTAAACAATTTTCTCTTGAACGACCCATGGGTCAATGAAAAAAATCAAAAGGGAAATAAAGAATTTCTTGGAACAAGTTAAAACCACAATATACCAAATCCTATGCAATATAGCAAGAGCAGTGGAAGTTTGTAACAATAAATGTATACATTAAAGTAAATAATGATGCAACTCAAAGACTACAGAAGCAAGAACAAACCAAACCCCCAATTAGTAGAAGGAAAGAAATAATAAGCACAGAGCAGAAATAAATAAAATAAAAACTAAAATTTATGAAACAAGAGTTGTTTTTTTGAGAGATAAAAATGAACAAATCTTTACTAAACTAAACAAATAAAAGGTGGAAAATACAAATACATCAAATCAGAAACTTTTAAAAAAGAAGATACTACAACTGATACTACAAAGATACAGTGGGTTTTGGGGGGCTATTATGACCTACTATATGCCAACAAGTCCAAAAACCTATAACAGATGTGTTTCTAGAAACATATAACTTAACAAAACTGAACCATGAAGGCATAGAAAATGTGAACAGACCAATAGTTACTAATGAGATTGAATCAGTAATAAAACATCTCCCAGCCCAGGGACAGACGGCTTCACTGAAGAATTTTAACAAACTTTTTAAGAACAACTGACATAAAGTCTTCTCAAATAATTTCAAAGTATTGAAAGGGAGGTTATCCTTTTCAACTCACTCTACAAGGCCACAATTACCCTGATATCAAAGTTAGACAAGTATATAGCAACAAAAATGAACAAAGAAAACATCTACCACAGAACAATTTCTCTTATGAACAGATATGTAAAAATTCTCAACAAAATACTAGCAAACTGATTCCAACATTCAGATGGCAGCTGGAACTAGAATCATCTGAAAGTACTCCAGGGTGGACCACCCAAAATAGCTGTGAATGCACACATGTAGTGCTTTGGTGCTCCTTGGACTGTTTCCACACTGTGTCTCATATACCTGGATCTCCATGTGGCTCCAGCTTCTTGTTGGATGGTGCTGCCAAGTACTCACACTGATAACATAATAGCAGACTGTCAACATGCACAAATTGAACCCTTTTTAGGTCAACTAAAGACTATGAAGAAGTTGGTATGGTCTCACTTTTACTGCATTCTAATGGTCAAAGTAGTGGAGGAATAGATTCCACTTCTTAAATGGGGAGTCTCAAGGTCATATTGCACAAGAGTATGTCCAATGGGAGCCTTTGTTGTAGCCATGATTAGGAAATACATTGCCATAAAGCCCTGTGACACCTAGTCAGACTGGGCTTGCCCATAATGGCAGGAAGACAACAATACTTGGAAGACAACAATATTTGGATGTGCTTGCTGAACAGCTGCCTGGATTTTACTTACCAGACTAGTGACTTGCTTCCATTCAAGGTCATAGACCTTTGGAAGTCTAACAAGAATGGTCAGAAATTCCTCATTGGTCTCTTTTTTTTTTTTTTTTGTGGTACCGGGGGTTGAACCCAGGGGCATTCTACCTCCGTTCTATACCCCCCGGCCCTATTTTTTATATTTTATTTTGAAACCGGGTCTCACGAAGTTGCGAAGGGCCTCACTAAGCAGACAGAGAGAGACAGAGAGAGAGAGAGAGAGAGAGAGAGAGAGAGAGCTGAGGCTGGCCGCGAACCCGGATCCTCCGGTCTCCGCCTCCCAAAGTACTGGGATTACAAGCATGCGCCACCACGCCCGGCTGGTCTCTTACCTCTGTTACTAAATCCTTCCTGCTCATAGAAGTCTGTGTTTCCCTTAATGTCTTATTCTCTTCCTCAATCTTATACTAAATATCAGAATATTAGCATAGACCTTATTCTGTTTAAGATCAAAATTGATTCAAGATGTTGGGTTGGAATTGAACTAGAAAGTAAATGATTGGTAGTTCCAGTGAGGGGAGGTCAAGAATGATGGTAGGGAGGAATTTGTACCTTTCAATGTTGATTTTCCTACCTTGAAACTTCTATAGTAATAGATGACTGATTTGTTATATGTCAGAGAGAGACTCAGAACAGCTATGAATCACTTTTTTAAGTAATTAAAAATAGCTATTCATAGGATGTCTTTACATATTGTATCATATAATATGATAGGAAAAGTCAAATAGCATAAAAGGATATGTTTTATTGTTTGTTTTAAACATTATTTAATATCAAGTAACTTGAATTTTCTGAGAACTAAATTTTGTATGTGAAGACAATGTAACATACATTTGTGACTATCCTCAATTGCATTATTTTTTACAACTATTGCTTGTAACAATATCAATCTATAATACCTAAAAATTGAACTTAGGTCTAGTTGATTTTGTTCTGATGATTTTACCATCTTGATAAATGATGAGATCATATCAGTGCATGTTTAGTTGATTTTTATACAAATCTTTATGAGAACAATCAGAAGAAATAGCAGGTTGATTACTACAAGGATGATTTAACTTTTGAGTTTAAACACAAAGGAAAGTTCCAAATTCCTTCACAGGAAGGGCATTCTTAGCCTGCCTGAATAGGACTGGAATTGTTTTTAGTCAAAGAGAAGTGTTGAATAATGATGAGTTTTTCTTAAGCTCTACAAATCTATTTAAAGATACGGTAAAGGAAAACCAAATCTTGTCTTCTGAGAAAAATGGCAATAGTAACAAGTCACTATATATCTTTAAAGAGTAGCAGCTATATTTTACTTTCTTCCTACCATGTTAATCATTACATAACATTTCATTTAATGAATTAGAAAACTGGGAATAGAAAGCATTTCTTTAAAAATCAGAAACCCAAACCCAAGCTTCTCTCTTTTCTAAATTTTTTGTATAAGAAGCAACACAAAGTAATTAAGATAAAATGAACCATAAAATACAGCAGTTTTGCTACCTTAGGGAAAGACAATAAAAGAACTAACATATCCTGTTACCAGAGGCTATTAAGGATGTGAATGACAAAGAAATAAACCCAAGTATAGTCAAACTTGATGTTAAAAACTGGACCTTAAAAATGAAGAGAGCCAGGCGTGGTGGTGCATACCTGTATACCAAATACTTGGGAGGCTGAGACAGGAGGATGGCAGGTTTGAGGAGAGCCTCAGCAATTTAGTGAGACTCTCAGCAACCTAGTGAGACTCTGTTCAAAACAAAAAATAAAAAATAAAAAAGAGCTTGGAACATAGCTCAGAGGTAGAACATCCCTGGGCTCAATCTCCAGTAACAAAGAGAGAGAGAGAAAAAAATTAATAAATAATAATACAATTTATATTTTTCAAAATAATAAATATATAGACCCTTTGTGGCTTTGAAAAGTATTTGAAAACACTATGGTGATTATTTTTTGCCTCATTTATTAGTAATGTTTTTACTAATGATTATATAATTATAAGTCAGTACCATCACCACTTTTCATTTGTGGTTTTTATACAAAATTCCTCTACATTATACATTTTTAACTATAAAGTCTACATGTAGGTCACCAGAAAGTTTCTTTAAAGTATCTGAAGTTTTATAACTTTTAAAAAATCTTCGTTACTTAGAATTTACATCCTGCCTATTTCTGAAAAAATTTGAAATGGCTTATGAGACTAGGCATAGTGCAAAATAAGGCAATTAGGGATAGAATGAAAAGCTCTCATCTAAAGATAGCAGAGGGGATGAGCTGAGCTGAGCATTAGAACTGGGGCACCAATCTTGGTTCTAACTTTCCTGTCAGCCAATACAGGGGGGAAAAATTTAGAAAAGCACAGAATTTTAATATGTGACTAGAGAAAGCATTTGGATATTACGATTTCTTAACTTGGTCAAATCTCAGATTATATTTTGGTACTTTGTTTAGAGACATTATATAAGGGGTGAACACACTCAGTTCAAATATAATCATTAAATCACAGGCCTCAATTTAATGTCATTTTTCCCTTTTTTTGGTACTGGGGTTTGGGGGCATTCTTCCTCTGAGCTACACTCCCAGGCCTAATTAAAAAACAAAACAAAACAAAAAACATTTGAAACAGAGTCTTGCTAAATTGCTGAAGCTGGCCTTGAACCTGCGATCCTCCTGATTCAGCTTCCCAAATTTTAGGATTACAGGCATGCCACCATGCCAGTTCAATTTAATGCTTCAGTTATTTTATTAGAAAAGTCATATATGCATATGAAAATAAAAATTTATATTTTCCAAAATGGCATAATGTTCAAAAGTACAAGTATCTTCAACATCTTTACTTTCTTTTACTCCCTGTCTGTTCCTCAGAAGGAGCAACTTTTGACATTGTTTTAAGCTTTTTTGGTCTTTGTCTCTATAACTAAATAATGTGGTATATATTATTTCTTGATTATTGAATCAAGCGTTATTGATAGACTTTCTACTATTGATCAGGAATGGAGCTCATTTACTCTGCCAACATTTTATCCATGAGCTCTCTCTCTCATTTTTAATTTTATTACACTTTAACTCTTTTATTGAGTAAGTTGAAAATTCAATCCTGAAGTAGAGTAAAATTTTGTGGTTAGCATTAAAGTATTTATTAAAACAAGCATAAACAGTACTTCCTTTCCCTTTTAGATGACTGACTGACTGAATTATTCAATTAATGGAATAGTTGATATTTATAGATTTCTCAGAAGGGTTTTGAAAATCAGTAATTTTTCCAGTCTATATCATTCTTTCCACTGCTAATTGAGCCTCATTGTCCTCTCAGTTTTGACCTATTTTTCAAAAAGCATACCTAAATCCTTGCTAAGGATTAAGGAAATGACATTTCTCCTGTGCATATACTATTTCTTGCTGTTCATTTTTCTTGCATATTTTCCTTGTGTCTTGTATATACTGTGTTTTATTTCTTGTTTTTTGTCTTTACTGTTCCCATTGATGGTTTGCCTTCTGATCAATGTTATGGGCAAGAATATATTTACTATTGCCTAAAGCATTCTTTCATTTCAACAGGAAAGTACCGGTATCCTTGCAGAGACATAATAGGAAAATCAGAAAAATAAAAAATGTCTTACTAAAGTAATACTTCTTTTTCTACACTAAGTTTCCCCCCAGTCTGATGAATTGTTTGATTTCAAAAGATATTTGCCTATTCTTTAGATTTTTATACTGGTCTTAAGACTTTTGCTTTTGGGACATTTATTTCTCTCTACATGTTCCATTTACACCAACATGATATGCCAAATCCTCTGAGCAGAAACTTTAAAAAGTAGCCCAGGTTTTTAGCCAGCTTTCTTGCTCTTTACTCTGGGGAGTAAGGGACACAGAAAAGAAGAAACATTTGGATTTATTATTGAATTTCATTGGGATAAAGAGTAGTGAGCCATCCCTTCATGTCTGGAAATGGGAACTAGCAATCTTTATTTATATTGCCTGTAATGTATCATGGTTAGGTGTCAACCAGAGGTCAAGAGTTTAGGTTCTTTGGTATTTACTAGCCTGGCATAGTTTAAAGAGATGGAAAATTCATGAATGGTGAGGTTGAGTGGTTATTTTTGGATCACTGGGTAAATGACAGCATAAAAAGGACAAATTTAGGTTTTAAAATATTTGTATCAGGGGAAAAAAGGAAGCACAGGTTGTAGGAGTTTCCTTCTGCTTCAGTTGGTGCACTGAGACTGCTGAAAAGAAAAGGCAGAAATTGATGTCTAAGAATCACATCTTGCATGTGTTTTAGCACATATGTATGTAGCGTGTGTGTGTAAACAAGTGTTTGCAAAAACAATATGAATTCTTACATTGTTCCATTGACTGTAATCTGATCTATTCTATTCTATTCTATTCTATTCATTCATTCTGTTCCATTCCATTCTATGGGAAGAATGTCTTAATAGTTATAAATGTAGATAATAGATTGCATTAGGGATTTGGAAGCAGGTATATTTGCAAGGCAAGCATAGGGGAGTTAATAAACTAGGTAAGCAGATCAAAGTAGCCTCTTTCATTTCTCTTCTAATCAATTCATTCTTTATCCACTCCTAACTTCTCTTTCCTCCTGCCTTTGTATTCCTATTATACCATATCTGCTTACCACTAGTCATAGATGATTGGACTATGGAGTAGATACATGGCCCCAAATAAATCAATCCAGAGTCTGAGTTGTGTCGATTAGATGCACAGAGTGTATTGATATTTTTAGGCTTCTGATAGACCTGATTTTCTCTACAAGTTCATTTTTGGAGTCAAATTGAGGTTTTTCTTCTTGGCACCCAAATATGGCTTAATATATGAACAGTTATTTCCAGTGCTGTCATTTAAAGCTCAATCCATCATTGATGGACATGCTGTCTTAGAGCCTAGTCTATTACTTGTTGACTAGTCAATGTAATGTACCTATGCTGATACCCTTTATGGCATTTGTCAACAAATTTTATTCTCAATTAAATCAAGTAATTTTTTTGGGGGGGATTCATCATCTGTTTATATAGTCAAGCTAATAAGGTTACATTTTCTCAATCAGACTCCAGTTTGGGCTGGCTAAATAGTCAGTAGTTTCTATTGAGTGACTGGCAGGTCAAAGCTTCTCTTTTTTTCAGAATGTCTTGTCTTTTCTCCTTCCACTTCCTTTGGCTTTATTAGATAGACCTTGTGTTTTCAACTTAAGTACTTTTCCCTGAGAGTTGTTAGAATCTTGATGTTCTGACATACTAAGTAGTTTAACCATGGAAAGGATACTTAGCCTGCTCTTTTTATCTTCATGAAACTCCAATTTAGGGCCACTCCAGACCCTAAACTTTCATTAATATTTGGAATAGTGATCTATTTTGAGAATGGAATATTAAGCACCTCATGTAACTTTTAAACATTTTAAAAGTCATCTATTTTCAACCTAACATTATTTTTTTTCAGTTTCTAAGGCCTCAGAGTGGTTCCAGTTTGGCCTGAAGCCAAATATTTAGACACTGCAAAAGAATCCCATTATGAATCTCTCATTCAATTAGCTGTTTTCAAAAAGCAGAGGAGAACAGAAATATAGTCTCCTTTGTGAGAAGAGCAGATAAGAGTTTTATTTGCTAAGTGGTTTTAGAAAGAGAATTCTGGATAACTTTTGCCAATAAATTTAATATTGAATACACATTCTATATTAAAATTCCTAAGATGCAGTCTTATTTTCCTTCTTTTTAAAAAATAAATACAAGTTGAGTGTATTAAATGGTTAGTTTGGAAGGTATCTTCATATCCATATTTCTTTACAAGTATTAGAACCAGTGATTTTTATTCTAGGGAGATTGATATGTTTTTGTTGAACATTTGCTTGGGGTTGTTTTTCAAGGTGCTATTTTATTTTCTGTTGTGGAGATTGAACACAGGGCTTCGTGCAGGGAAATACTATTATTGATAATATTTTATACTCCATGATTTTATTATTTTACCCCAACCTTCCCCATTCCATAAGATTAAGAAGATAATTAATTTCCAAATAAATCCCAATATATTTTCCTTCTACTAGTGGGAAAGAAATATATGTGGCCTCATACATTGAGATATGCTAAAGTCAAAGGAGAATTTTATTTCCAGTGATTTAGAACTAGTATCTCAAACTTTTATGAATAATTGTGTATGGGAGAGTAAACATAACTAACAAAATTTGAACTATTATATTGTAGTATAGTTTTTCTCAGCACTTTCCTATTTCTGGATCTCAATTATTATCTGCTGTCATTTATTTTCTTCAGTGAATTAGACATCTACCCCTCCCATGGTTGATATTGTTTTTATTCATAGCAGCAGATTAGATTACAAATGCTTGCACGATTGGGTAATATTTCTTACATTTATCGTATGTAAATGTATTCTATAAGATACTTTGAAATTCATTTCCATTTTTATTTATTCTTGTAAGAGCAACTTGGTTTCTCTAGGGATTTACCCATTTCTCATTTTGTGCAATCTTGGTGGAGCTGCCAATCAAAGTTTCCTCTGGCTTCTGTGGAAAAATAATGATCATCCTACCAAAGATAAACCAATCAAAACCTTTCTTCCAAAAATATAAATCAGAGTCATATGACCTTAGAACAGAAAATAATTGAAGATGATTGTTCATGGGGTACACACAGAGGTAAACATGCTTATAACCACCATATAGGACAAGAAATAAAACTTGATAGAAGAAAAGAATAGAGCCACCACCACAGATCCCTCCTCACCACATGCCCCATCTCAACCTCAGCCCCAGCCCTCTACCTCAAGACGTCATTACCCACTATCATGACATTTGAATCAGTTACTTCCTGAAATTTCATTGCAGTTTTATCAGAGACCCTAGACGTTAACTATAGTGTAGTGTTGCTTATCTAAAAAATGTTCACATATCTTTTATTCTTTTTTTGATCCTTCATGTATTCTTACTGATTTTATTTCTATATCCATACATCCACATTACAGTTTGTATACTTCCAGTTTCTTTAAACCTATGTAAAATTTTCATATTGTTATAATAAAACCTACATAATTCTTTTAAATTTTTGAGTTATTGAATTAAAAAATGAACTTTTGATCCTTTCTCACATTCTTTGCCATTTTCAACTTCTTTCCCCAACCTCATTTAAATTTAAAATTTCTTTCTCTTTTGATTATACAAGTAGCATTTTTGCATTATGCCTAATTCTGCTTAAATCAAACAATCCTCTTCATAGTTTTCCAATAGATATTAAAGCATTTAACATAGATTCTTTCAACGAAATATTACTCCCATTAAAAATAAACAGAGCTGGGGGTATAGCTCAGTGGTAGAGGGCCTGTCTACCATGTTTGAGGCCCTGAGCTTGATCCCTGGCACTGCAAAAATCAATCAAACAAATAAACAAAACAAACAAACGAACGAGGAATAAATAAATGTACCTTAGAATTTGAGTTCACCACCATGCCCAGTAGAAAATCATAATTCCGGCTTCCCATCACCAGCTCTGGGGATCACACACAGATAAACTTTCTTAGGTCCTAGGTATGCCTACCCTCCTCTGGGCATGTATAAATTCTCACATGGCTCAAAGCCAGCATCTTCTGCTTTATAACAATGTCTCTGTAGAGAAATGAGCACAGACCATAGCATAGATATATTCATTATAAATATCTAAAACTAAAAAGCAGAGAAAGAATATGTTTTTTTTTCTTTTTAGAATTGCTGCTATGAATAAAGACAATAACAACCATGGGAGGGGCAGATGTCTTATTCACTGAAGAAAATAAATAACCACAGATAATTGAGATCCAGAAGTAAGAAAGTACTGAGAAATACTGTACTAAAATACAAGTTTCAAAGCACTTGATTTACCATATATTTTAATTTTTACTAAAAATAAAAATAATTAGGATCAGATTATTTGTTCTTAAATGTCCTTCTCCACTTTGCTGTGTGGCTTGCTTCTCTTATTTCTCCCCTTTTGTCCTTTATTTGTGATTTTTAAATACTTTTATTGGTGTATTACAGTCTCACATCATAATGTAGTTCATAGTGATAGTGACATGCATGCACACAGCACTTGGTGAGCTTTTCCCCGGCTCCCTCCCCATTCTCCCCTTCTCCATACAGGGTATAGAGATTGGGATTGATAGTCTGACATATGTACATAATGTCAATGGAAGTGATTCCTTCATTGATTTTCCCTCTCACCCTCCACCCACTTGCCATAGACACCTTCCCTCACTTCACTGGAGTTTCTCCTCCATTATCGGAAGTCCCTCTGGTATGCTGATTACTCCTTAGCTTTTGAATATGAGAGAAAACATATGACCCTTCATTTTTTGTGGCTGGCTAATTTCCCCTAATATAATGTTCTCCAGGTACACCCATTTTCTTGCGAATGGCATAATTTTGTTCTTTATTGCTGAGTAGAATTCCATTGTTTATATATCCCAATATTTTGTAATATATACATCTGTTGATGAACACCTAGGTTGGTTCCATATTTGGCTATTTTGAATTGTGCTGCTGTAAATATGGATATGCATATATTACTATAATATTCTGATTTCAGTCCCTTTGGAAAGTTACCCAGGAGTGGTATAGCTAGATCATACGGTGGATCCATTCCCAATTTTCTGAGGTCTGTCTCTACTGATTTCCATAGTGGCTGCACCAATTTTCCCTTTTTTTTTTATTATTTCCTGCTCTAAACAGGAAAATATAGGAAAATGATTCTCATTTTTTAATTGTACATATTTAAGGGTATCATGTGATATTTTGAAACATGTATATGTTGTATAATGTTTAAAATGGTAAATATAACTATATTCTCAAACATCTATCATTTCTTTTTTTTTTTTTTTGCAGTACCGGGGATTGAACCCAGGGGCGTTCTACCTCTGCGCTACACCCCCGGCCCTATTTTTTATACTTT
>PVJS01039600.1:0-18816 GCA_004027185.1 Glis glis
CATTTAACATCCATGTCTTCACGTGTCACAGAGACCTTTTTTCCCTAACTTGGAAATTCTGCAGTTAGGGAAAAATACTTATTGTCCAGCCCAAACTTGTGAATAGGAAGAGAGGTATGTAAGCTCTGTGTTGCAACAGAAGCCCAAGGAAATAGCTGCTTTATGAAACTGCTGAAGATGAGACGGGCATGGGACCAAGCTGCATTGCAGGTACCCACGGGTCCTTCCTTATGCAGCAGGCATGTGAACTAGCAAGGCAACTGGGAGTGATAAGAAAGGGTTTCCAGAAGCTTCACAAACACACTGGCAAAGGTGTGCAGGGAAGCTCACTCTGACATAAGAACTGAGCTATGTGGAGGGTTGCATGTGGTGGTGGCAGAACTATGCAAAGACGTCCAGGGTAGGGACAGGGGCCGGGTCATGTGCTGAGCAGCCAGGCTTACTACCTCCCTGCTCCAGGGTGGGTGGTCGACCAGCAGCACAGGCATCACCTGAAATCTTGTTAAAAATACACAGTCCCAGGCCCCACCCCAGAACTAGTGTACCTGAATCTGCAGTTGAACAAAATCCCAGAGGACACATCTGTTCACAAAAGTCTCAGTAACATTACTCTCACTCACAGTTTCCCAAACTGGCCTCAATAATGGAACCATCTGAATGCAAAATCCGTGGGTCCCACCTTAGATCTGAACCAGGCCCTTCCTCTGAAGATCCTGAGATTTTATATGTTTAACCATTGCCTTTGGTGAGTCTTAAAGTACACTTGATAAAAGCTGGGGATCAACAGCTTTACACTGGGGCCGACAAACAAACGGTGAGCGCTCAGTTCTGCCACCTACTGGCGGGCGGCCTCGATGCAGCCACCTTCCCTTCCCTTCAGGAGCTTCCTTCTGTCCTGTGTCCCACGGGCATACAACATTCCTGTCTGTATTTACTGTGTGCACTAGATAAGCAACCATGGAGCCGTGCAGAAAGGACCTGACCTTCTGCTTTGCACTGAATAGATATGAAATATAAGTTGACTATTAGCATTTTTGTTATCTCCTATTTAACATTTCAATATTGTCCTCTGAGAAATAAGGTGGTAGGTATATAGAGTCTTATTTTTTTCATTCATTCAACTTATCCTGACTGTGGAGGTGGCAGGTTCCGGAAGCGAAGATGAACTGAAAGCCTGGTGGGAGAGTCAGGTAGGTGAACAGGAATACTACAATAGAAGCAGAAGCTTTGTTCACAAATGAATCCTTTTATACATCCAGATCATGTTTTGGTTAGCTTATGAGGGGAAGAGATCAAAGCTACTATTTAATATCATTAAAACAATCATTATTTCTTTCACATATGCTAACCCAGGCAGAAAGGAAAGAGCTTTTGAATGCACTGAAAATAAAACCTTGTCAAAGAGAATAAGGCTTCCATGTGACTTAGATTGTGACTGTAAATTAGCCTGGAGAACACCCAAAACTGTGGCAAAATTATGACCTTATTTAAGGGAGATGCTTTCTCAGCTCATCCTTCCGACAGTTCTTCCCGGCCTGGTGTTTTTTCACTCTCCCTTGCCCTATTATTAGCCTCTATTTTATAACTGCTAGAGAATGTGTTTCCTCCAGCGGTGGAGCTACCCACTGACACACAGGCCCTGCTCTTCTGAGCCTCAAAGCTGAAAGCTCAGAGTTCCTAATTGAATTTCTGCCCTTCAGGAGCACAGGGTCATTGGGATCAAGCTGCTGTCAGAGGACTTCATGGAGGCCAGGCTCAGGGCATGCTGGCCTCTGGGCATCATCTTTGTCTCTCCATACTCCCATCACCAAGTACCCCTCTGCCTCAAAGCCTGGGGTTTGTTTGTTTAATGAAGTCTCCTGTTGGAATAATAACTAATCCTTTTGCCTGATGTTCGCTATAACTGCATTTTTGCATTTGTTGAAATGAGAAAGTAGTATCTGAGAAACTAGGAAGCCCCCCCCCACAGTTTCAGTTTTAAGAGTGATTACAAGAAAGAAACTGGGAAACAAAAGAGGCTTCTAATAATGAGGAGAGATAGCTAGAGAATAGTGGAAGGGGATATGGGGAGGGAGGGAGGTGGGGAGGAGAGGAAGGAGACTTAATGAAGGAATCAGTTCAAACAATCCTGTTACATTTGTGGAGCTATCAGTACCAATTTCAATAATATGAATGGGAAGGGGAGGGAGTGGGGTGGGATCCACAGGGGAAAGTACCAGGTGCTGTGTGCATGAATGTTTCTATCACACTAAACCTCAATATGATGTATGGTTACAGTGCACCAATAAAAGTTTTTAAAAAAGAATGAATACAAGCTTTCTTTTGCTGGTTGTCAATGGATATATACATGCATGCATATATATTATGTTAGTATACATGCCAAAATACCAACGTGCTACCTGCCCATACTAAAGCAGCCTTTAGCATTACCTTATTTTACTTTGACCCTGTGTGAGAGCCTCACAGCAGGTCTGCTAGAGAAAAGAAAAAATTTTTAATTGGGAAAATGCAGGACATTTTTATTTGGATACACTGATAAGTATAGCTAAAGTATCATAATTCAACAATAATCAATGATCAAGGCACACTCGGATGGACCCATTTAACTCTTCAGGGAAAAATATTTCCTGTACCTAAGATGTTAAGAAATTAATTTTTTATTAAAACTATGAAATGGTTATTGCAAATATCTCACATATGTAGATAGAAGGTCTATGTTAATTTTGGATACAAAGGATCTATATTTCATAATTTAAGCAATGTGACACTTGGTTGAAAGTACAGACTTGTCTCTACTTTCCATTCACCATAAAGACTCAGTTTGAGAGAATGGAAAATTATGACATTAGAATTAGACATTTCTAATGTCATAATTTTCTGATACATTTTTGAGAACCATCTGGATATGAGAGATAAAATAATTCAGAAAAGTGACCAATTTCATGAAGAATTTGATATAAAGCTGATTAAATAATTTTGAAATTTCTCCTCCCTAGGGTTTGAAGGGAATCTTTTCCAATAGTACCTCAACTCTTCATGCCTTTGTTGGAAGCAAGAACAGGCTTCACAATGAGAAATGAGTAGGTGCTTATCTTTCCAAATGCAAATTCATGTCACCTCTTCTCTGAAGCTCTTCCATGAACACTGGTATTTGGAATCTCATCTCTGTATCGCAGAACTCTTCACATTATAGTGAACTAGAAGATGCCCATCTCAATCCCTCCCTTATGAGTTTTTCTGAGAACATTTATCACTCTGTTCCCACCACTTTTTATTGGACCTAGGACATTGGATAAGTTTAGTAAGCACTACTGAAATGATGGAAAGGTTGCATAAAGTTGTCACTGATTTTTGGGTTTGCATGGAGTAGGAGTAAACATTACTTACACCCATAGCACTCACACATAGCAACTATATCTCTAAGCAAGATATTTCCCAACCATGTGTAATCCTTCAGTTTTTGTTGTTGTTGTTTATTCTTTTAATTTTCCCCTTAAGATCTCATTTGTTACAAATTGCAATTCTGTGTATAAATATTCTTGATGAAGAAATTTTTCCTCCATTTACCAATCTGCAAAGTATGTCCCTAGTGTGCCAGGTGTAGGCTCTGCTGCTCAGGACTGCCAGCGTTTGTCCATCACGGTATTTGCCCACCATAGATTGTGGGGTATTCTCTGAGCTCTAAGACCAAGTTCTTCACAGGAAGGAACCATTTGTCTAGTTTGTCACTGAACCTCAGTGCATTGCATGATGCCAGACACCTAGTAAATAGACCATATGTATGCATGTATGTATGTGCACATGTGTGTATAAATGACTTATTTTGCTTCAAGCTGTCTAAAGTGGAAATATTTTCCTCATATTCATAAAATCACCGTGATCATAACAAACAAAAAACAGCATTATAGAGGACTACTCCATGATAAAGATAAACTTTGGAAATGTTATCTTTGACTTTTTTCTTTAGAACAAAGAAGCCTCAGTCTTCTTCTCACATTTTTCCATCTTATAAAAAGTAGGTGGTTACATAGATAACTAAATAAAACCCTAACTGGATATTGACATGTACTGGCACAGAGCTGGGTTACAGCAGAGAGACACAGGACTCCGGGCTCCCCGCTCTGCCTTTGCATTCAGACCTGCCAATATTTAGTGACTCAGGGAGTTCACAGCTGATTTTTGCAAAGTGAGGTTAACAATACAGAGGTTGTACATTTTTTGGTTTAGTTTTGCAAAATTTATATTGAGAAAAATGAACAGAGCATATAGTGGTCTTGCTTTCCTATGGATTTTCATCTCATCTGAATTATAATTAGGAAGACCATATATTCTATTTAACACAGAACATTCTTGGTTTATACTTATTTTACCAAAACTACTGAAACTGCCCACTATATCTGAAAAATTTGGAGGTTTAGGTAACAATCTCCATGGTTACTCAGATTATAATATGTTGAGGAATTGAAACAGAAAGAGAGAGCAAGAGAGCGAGAGAGCGAGAGAGCGAGAGAGAGAGAGAGAGAGAGAGATCTTAAAAGATAGCCAGAGTTCAAATGTCTTATTTTCAAGATGTTGAGATTTTTGGACTTCTGGGCCACTTGGAGTTTAGAGGAGAGGGGCTCATGGAGAGGTTAAAGCTATAGACTTTGGAGTCGGAGCTTGCCTGTTTTGTACACAAAGGCAAATATTTTGGTATATGGGTCCTTAAATCATCTTTTACAGTATTTTAAAGGATGCTTGGACCCAAATGAATTGAAAAGAAATAACATGCTCAGGAATGTAGAAAAGCTGCCCAGCGAGAGGAAACTCAGGCTGGAGCAAGAGTCTGCCCCAGAGCAGGAGGGATGAGCACATCACAGAAGGACATTGCAAATTCCCTCCCTGCCCTGGGAGAGTCCACAGCACATCCAAGCCCTCGCCATGCTGTTTTGAGAAGGTGTCATTGGAATATTTGCACAGCAGGGCCTGTGGTCTCAGAGTCAATGTTCACATCTGTACCAGTAGATCATCTCTAGCTAAGACAATATTTATAGATATGTTCTTAATTTTTAAAAAATATATTTGATGATATAATGCACATAGCTGTATTATTCTACCTGGGACATATGCTATTGCACCATTCTGTCTCTGCTTCCAGACTGCTATAATTCTAACAGGCCTGGGAAGCCCAGACAGGAAGTGGTACCTATGGAGGCAGATCCAGGGAGGCTGTGGGGATGTACCTCAAGGGCCCTCAGCCAGAATGGCCCGCACAGTAGGTGGGCAGGGAGGGGAGATTGCTTCACATTCTTTTCTACAGGAACAATCCAAAAGGAAAATTTCCAGCTGGGCTTGATGAGGCAGGCTTGTAATCCTAGTATTTGAAAGGCTGAGACAAGAGGATCACAGGTTCAAGGCCAGCCTCAGCAACTTAGAGAGACCCCCCTGAAACTTAGTGAGACCCTGTTTAAAAAAAAAGGGCTGGAAGTGTACCTCAGAGGTAGACTTCCCCTGGGTTCAATCACCAGTACCACCCCCCCCACACACACAGGAGAATTTCCCTCATAAAGGGCTGTGTCTCCTTTTCTGCCTTTTGTCCAAGTTTACTACTTTAATAACCACAGTGACCCTTGATTCTGAAAAGTGTCCATGTGCATGATCTGCTATTACTGTATTTTAAAATAATGTATCTTGGCCATTTTTATTCAATTCCCATTGGTGGATCTATGCTGGACTCTCTCAACAGGGCTCACTGTACTGGGAGGCTTTGAGTATCTATCAGTAATCCTGGACAGAAGCCAACTGGTCTATAAACAAAGTTATACAGATAGAATAACACAATGTGTGACATACTATATTATACACTACTTACTATAAATCCATGGCTTAACACTATACCAGACACTTGTACTGTATTTAAGATTAGCCTTCACAATGTACTGTCCAGTGGTAATAGGATTTCTCCCATTTAATAGATTAGAAACTGAGTGAGAGAATATGGATAATTTGTCAGTCTGCCAGTTATTGGTGGAGCAATGAATCCAAACAGCCAATTCAAGTGGGAACCATTAGAAAAATCACAAGAAGAAAAGACCTAGCATTTTTAATAGTATCTTCAAGGAAATAAAAATAATTATTTTTCTAATTAAGAAATCTTTTAAAGGCACTGTTAAATAGTAGATCTTCCTGAAATAATAAGATTGCTGGAAGGAAAATTTGGTGAAGTCATATTTTGTACTTAAATCCTGGTGTCTATTGGCTATAACAAAATATTGATGATTTGTATGGTGTTTTCATTAATAGCAATATCATTATCAGGACATCAGAACAGATTCCAAATCTAGCAGGTCACTTTAGACATTGCATAGTTACAAGACTGTGATTTAAATGGCATTCTGTAATTTCTAGTTGACCTTCACATATATGATGTTCCAATGATACTGCCAGAAATAAAAAGTCATCATCCCTATTTTATGACTGATAAGTACGTCATCATGACAGCAAACAAAGACTGTGTATGTGTACAAGTCTGTGTTACAAACACGGCTGGTATTAAACCTCATATAGAAAGCATCTACAAACTATTTAATCAAAGCAATGTATTTGCAGGGATTTGATATTACCTAGATACAATAAAACATGCCTTGCTCATCCTGTGTTTGACATTCAATGTTAACATATCCTACATTGAAAACTTTATCTTTTATTATTTTCTGTAGGGTCTCATGAATTATATTATTTTATGCCATTAAGGATATTAGTGCCTATGTCTTTTGGACACTAAAGTATATAAATCACCAAACTTTGGGAAAACTGTTTTGAAAAAGAATGGAGTAAAAAGCAAACAATTCATTTTATTGAATCATTTATTTTCCACAAGTGAAACCATTATTTTTCAATGTGTACATTTTTGCATTGAAGTATATTTTTTCTGCAAAAATAAGTCAACTGACCATTTTATTGTTTCACAGAATTGCAAAATCAACATTCATTTTATGTTAATAATATAATCGTGGCAAGTTATATTGATTAAATAGGGAAAGAAAATCATTTTTCTTTTTGTATGATTTTTTATAGAGATTCAGTAAAAATAAAATGTGGGAAAATCAAGAAATAGTTGCAGAATGGGAGAAATAATAGAACATTGCTAATTTGACAGTAGGAAGCCCAAGCCCTCAGAATACACACGGGAATTTTTTGGCATGCTCCCTCCCAACTTTTAAACTTAAGTCTTCTCTTAATTACATATGGCAGATGATATTCATTCAATGTATTTCACAGAATTCCTGCAAACATGCTTTTGCTCAAAGATTTCAGTATGAGCTTTGGTGAGAAAGAAGAAAGAGCTAGTGTGTGTGTGCATGTGTGTGTGTGCGCGCGCGCGCGTGTGTGTGTGTGTGTGTGTGAATATCTATTGTGCATATATGGTATTCTACATATAATTTATTCTTGCATAAACTTTTGGGGTGGGCACTGACTTTTTAACTTTTTATTAATAAAAGAACTGAAGATTCTTTTATTAAAAGACTGAAGATAGTGCAGCCAATCCAATGTGGTGTAGATTTTTAAACTCATTTTCTTGACCTTTAATACCTACATTTGCCTCCTCCACCCTTGACTCCAACTCACACAAGGGATCTTTTTTAAAAAAACAAATTTATGTCAATTCTTAGTTACAATCATAAACCCAAATCATAATGATCACTTAAAAAAAACACTATGTCTTGTTTCAGCAAGAGCTACCAATCAACTAAGAGAACATTTCAAATATGGTAACAATCTTAGACCAATAACTAAATGATGTGTGATTTTACTCCATCATATAAGCTTTTCTGGAATTTTGCATGATGTCTAAGTAAGTCTTTAAAGCATGCCAATGGGGGACTTATATACAGAGGTTAAATAAAAAGAGGTAAGTCACCAGGTAAGTATCACAGAACTACAAAATTACATGTTTTGTGCTGTGGTTCTTTGTTTTATTTCTGAGTTAATTTGACTATCTTGACAAAGTATGTCCACAGAGAAGAATCATTATAACTTGGCTCATTTCTTTTTGTCAAGAGCAATCAGTAGACCACCTGTTACAAACAAGACTATTGTAAATGACTCAAATTCTATCTGGGCCGAGGCAAACATGCTCATGGACATTTCTTTGATCAACCTGAAAGTTCTACGACACTTCGCCTTGTGATTAACCCCATTCTTCAGGGACTCTGCTGCCAGGCCTGGATTCACAGACATTTCAGCCTCCCTCCCCTCCTGTCGATGGAGTTCAGGGACGCGTGCCAAAACTCCATTTTGATTCTGACTTGCCTCAACCACAGGGAATTATTAGTGGCTGCTCTCAGACCACTTACTGGCGAGCCATTTGATAGAGACCCTTGCTAGGTGGAAGAGCTAATGGACCTCCAAAGTGAAGGAGCAAAGCACTAACTGGGATGGGCCTGTAATTTTATATATGATATCATAGAGATATCCTTGCACTGTCCCCAATCAATTCTCTTAAAATGGAAGCTTTGATTTCAAAACCTTCTCAGGGAGAAATAGACATAGCAGGCAGAAGTGACTCCTTGTAGGGCCCCCGCCCCTTTCACTTGCTGCCCCCCTCTCCACCTTTCACCAGCAATTTACTCAGATTGCTATATAAGTCCATCAGCCCCTTTCCCAATGACTCCTCCAGGCAATGGCTGCTATTGGACTGCTTTCTTGTTCCAGCAGCTCCATATTTCAAGTGAGTCAAGCATCTTCAAGTGAACTGCTGGATAGATTTTCAAAATGATCACTACAGGTCAAATTCAACTCAAAAGCTAACGTTTCCAAAGTTTTGAAAATCCATTTTTGCAGAAAGGTTGGTGAAACATTTAATGAGCTTCAATTCAGAAGAGACATGTCCTTTTTAGCTTGCATTTGGCCTTAAAACACATTTGGCCCATTCAAATACCTAGCAATCTTTCCAGTTACAATGGCCACCTCTGTCACTCCACTGAAACGTAGACAGCACCATTTCTCAGGTTTTTAAAATTTCTCAAATGGCATGAAAATAAACAGATCATGGAATATCTATCTTTGATTCATAATATTTTGATTCCAAATATTTCTAGTGAATTGAATTCTTTCTCTTCCCAGCTTCATTTCTGTAAGATATGTCTTCTTGTTATCAAATCCAATCTTTTCTAGGTTTTCAAAACATGATTTCAACATAGAAAAGAATTATTATAAAGATGATCAATAAATGGTTAACAAAACGGAGCAGACACATTCAAATACACTTGGTGTGGTTTAATCTGAAAGCACTTAAGTAAAAATTCTCTTGTCGGCCTAATAGTGAATTAGGATGACCTTGATTTAATGGAGACAGGGATTCTATCTATCTTTCTTAATGGAAAGATGAGAAGCCGGAGTCCAGCTTCTTAGCTAGGTGTTACATGAATGGACTGTATGTGTAATATAAAGATCTTAGCAAATTCATAAGATTCAAAGAAGAAAACAGGTATAAATCCAATTAGCCTTTTTATGTAGATCATTTTCAGAATTAGAATCCTATTGTGTGTTCAACTTTACAGATTTACATCCTTATTTTATATAGAAAATAATATACTGAGCATTTTCTCAATCTTAAAATATTTTGATGAGAACTCTGTCAATGTACAGATCCATTTGAAATTATACAGACACTTCAAGTCAGACATTCACGGTTCTTGTTGTTACAAATATACCTATGGTGAACAGTCCTACAAATAAGTTGTCATATGCATTTCTTTTTTTTTTTTTGCGGTACCAGGGATTGAACGCAGGGGTGTTCTACCTCTGCGCTACGCCCCCAGCCCTATTTTTTATACTTTATTTTGAAACCAGGTCTCACGAATTTGCGGAGGGCCTCACTAGGTAGGTAGAGAGAGAGAGACAGAGAGAGGGAGAGAGAGCGAGAGAGCTGAGGCTGGCCGCGAACCCGGATCCTCCGGTCTCTGCCTCCCAAAGTACTGGGATTACAAGCATGCGCCACCACGCCCGGCTGTCATATACATTTCTATAGGCTAACTTCTTAGAAACAATGTAATGCTTCGAAATATCATGAAACATTGCCTGCAGAAAATGCTTAACAAAGTGCACGCCCTCAATGAGTATATGAGGATATGTCTAGCTTCACCCTCACCATACCAAACTGAGACTCTTTTTTTGTACTGGGGATTGAACCCAGGGACTTTCTACCTTTGAGCTATACCCCCAGCCCTTTTTGTTTTTTGTTTGAAACAGGGTCTCGCTAGGTTGATGAGAGTCTCACTACTTGCTGAGACTGTCCTTGAACCTGTGGTCCTCCTGTCTCAGCTTCCCAAGTACTGGGATTGCAGGTGTGCACCACCATGCTTGACTGAGAATTCACTTTTAAAAGTCATTAAATATATGATAGGCAAAAACAAACAAACAAACAAACAAACTTGACAGCCTAATGTTTATTTTTGTGAGGTTGTTTATCTTTCATGACCATAGTTATCTGTATTTATTTTTAGGAGAATAATATATTCTTAACTTTTGTCATTGCCCTATTCAGCTTTCGTATCAGTGTTACCTTTAGTATTCTATGTGACTTCTTCTGGATATTAACTGTTTGCCATATTTGTGGTTCAGTTTTCTCATAGGTTATCTGTTAATTTTGTTTCAGACATGACACGCAGTTCAAAAAGCAATGTGTGTCAAGTATTCACCTTAAAAATCAATGTGTGTCCATGTTGTGTTTATTTTTTCCTTCCATTACTTCTCTACACTCACAAGGTTCTTTCAATTGCTGACATAAATAGGTCATTTTATTTATTGTTTTCCTTGGTTTTTATTTACATATTTATTGTATTGACTTTTGACTCTATTGAGAATAACTTTTTTTGTGTAGAGAGACAGGTATAAATATATACCTTAGGTTTGGTTTACCTGAGAGCCAGCCATCTATTGAACAATCGGTCCCTCATGTTTCCTCTGACTTACAAATCCGTCCTTGTCCTATGCTTCAACCACCATAGACCAGGATCTATTTTTATTAATTATTATGCAGGTGATATGTGAATTTTTAATATATTTTAATTTGGAAGGATCACTTATCTCTGCTTATTTATTGTTTTATAAAATTTCTGATAAGTTATTTTAGGACCTTAGTATTCCTTCTAAATGTTTATTAATTTCCATTATGGCTTTTAATTATTAATACTATAAGTGCTCTTTGGAAAAAATTGAAAATACATAAAACAATAAGACATAACAAAAAGGGAAAAGCATACCCTCCCTCTTACCACCTTTCCCTGAATTCACACTGTCTTCCATTTGAGCATGTGCTCTCTGGATCTCCATCCTGGACAGTTTGGAAGCCTTGCTACTAGTCCTCCTTGGCAAGGAAGTACGAATGTGACAGAGCACAGTCTTTTTTCCTAACACGGAAAGAGTCGATGCAGTTCATCACAGGACTGTAACTTTAAAAAAAAAATCCTGAAAATATCATTCTAATTTCTCTCAGGCTTTAATTTATAATCTTTTGTGACATGTAAAACTAAACTAATATACTAGATACAATACAACCCTTTACATTGCTGCTCTTATATACTAAATGGTGTCTTATTTTACTTGAAACATAATCCAGTAACTAGTATGTCATAAAGATGCCCCTGTAAGCATGCCAGTCATTTTAAAGTACTTTGCTTTCTTTTTGTTACTTCCTAATGATGAAATATTTCACTTCTCCAAACACATTACAAAGTGCATTGCCATTTAATTCTTAAATTCATTTCCATAGGTATTTATTCAGCACTATCTTGGTGATTGGAGGTTCTCAATAAACATTTGTCGAATGGGAGAAGAATGAATGAAATGCGCTACTTAAATAGAGTGCTGTACAAAATGGCACATTATTAATAAGTACGTTGGAATTTTTAGAAGTGGCTGATGCAGGAACAAATGTATGCCTTTTATTCACAGCAGAGCCAGGGAGATGAATAGCAGGCACATGTGATGTGTGATTTATTCATACTCACTAGTAGGAGATTTATAGGCATCTATTAACCTACTCGAGTTCTAATTCTGTCTTAGGCTGCTCTTTTGTCATGATTAGCCATGTTGTCATTCTATGTTAAATAGCAGGTTGTCTGAACAGAAATATGCAAGAAATATGAAGACAGACAGAAGGCCAAAATTATTATAAGTGTACCTCGTTCCGGTTAAGTCATAGATATATCTCTGCTCCTATATGCTACAAAAATTAGATATGCACATACATCCACACAAAGGTGGGGGATTCCTTTTCTGGATCCTTGACCCATTGTTATGACCTGAGTTATGTCTCAAAAATACCCACATTGAAGTACTAACATCCAATACCTCAGAATGTGACCATACTTGGAGAAAAGATCTTTGCAGAGGTAATTAAGCTAATTATATGGTCATTAGGGTGGGTTCTAATCCAATCTGACTGGTGTCCATACAAGAAGAGCAAATTTGGAGACAGACAATGACCAAGGAAAAATAATGAGAAGATTCAGAGAGATGATGGCCATCTATAAGCAAAGACAAATGGCCTTACAAGACGCCAGCCTTGCTGATACCTTACTCATAGACTTATAGTCTCTAGAACAGTGAGAAAATAAATGTGTGTTGCTAAACTACACAGTCTGTCATTCATGATTACAGCGTCTCAAGAAAATTAATACAGCCATGAACTTAGAAAAGAATTAGCAAGGTCGTATGCTGAAAAAGAAAATGTATTATCTTCTGTTCTGCATACTCTGTTTTAGATATGATGAATTGGCCTACACACTCTGGTCTGGCATGACTGGATTCTTACTGGTCCTAACATACCATCAAAGAAAATCACCACATTAGCTGAGACTTCTAATTCACCTCTCCTTTGATGAGCTAAAATTTCAAACTTAATTGATTATGCACTGTCAGACTGTTTTGTGTTGCTATAACAAAATACCTGAGGCTGGGTAGCTTAGAGAATAAAGAGGTTAATCTGGGTCATGATTCTGGCGACTGGAGGACCCAGAAAGCATGATGCTGGCATCGTGGTGAGGGCCTCCTGACGGTGTGACACTATGGTAGAGGAACGGGAAGGCGACCAGCTGCATGCAGAAGGGGCCCAGATGTGAGCGAGGAGGCAAGAGACAGCAAAGACGTCAGGCTTGCCATTTTGATGAGAACCCACTCTTGAAGGAACTAATCCACTCTTACTAGACCTGACCTGCTCCTGCAGCCGGCATTAATCCACTCATGAGGATGAAGCCTTCATATCCTAATCATCTTCTACCAGGCCTCGACTCTTCAAGGTTCTCCCACCTCAACATCATCACACTTGGGGCCAAGATTCCTGCACATGAACCTCTGGGGCACCAAGCATACCCGTACCACAGAACCACGTGTCACATGTCAACCACATGAGACTGACCTAGATAGCTGACATAGGGTTGAGTGTCTCAAAGACGTTGGATGAACATCAGCCTTTGAAAATTAGCTCATCCGTCTTCCCTGAAAGTATTAAAGTCTCTCCTGTGCTTCCTGCCTGTGTCCTCACAGACATATCAATGCAGCAAGAGAAGAGGGGTATGGGGAAGAGAAATTTCTACTCCCCTTTGTCCCTAGCCCAGGTTCACAGAGGTTAGGGATGGGGTGAAAATTCAGTAAATGGGTTAAATATAATGGCATGGCCAAAGTCACTGGGAAGCAGCACGGCAAAGGTGAGGAAAGTCCCAGTCCTACCTGCCCTGACACAGATACATGGCAACTTCTGTGGAGACTACTCCTCCCATTCATCGGTTCTTCCACCCTGTGCCACTGTCCACTGTGACATCCCGTCCTCCCCACACACTGCAGCTGGTTCTGGAAACCATGCGGGATTTCCCTTTACATCCCACACGCTTAACTATAAGATACATTTCTCTGCACCAAGCCTTAATCAAACAATACAGGAATAAAGTTTACAATAGCAATAGAGAGGAAAAAAGTCATAATCTTCCATGCTTCACGATTCAGAATAATTAATTTAATAACTGTGTCATATGAGAAGGGTAAATAAAGAGAAGGAAAGGGGTGTGGATACATATGATCACTGAAGCATACACAATTGCAAGGAAAAACAAATTACCAGGAAAGCGCGGGCAAGCGAAGCTTAGTGGGAAGTATTTTCCAAATGCTAATTTGATTCTTTTGTTGAGCCTTAAAGCTGCAGTTTCACTATAAGGACACTGTTTATCTCCACTTGTTTTTATTTTTAGCAGTTATAGAACCTTAGGTCTCTAAAAACCAATTAAACACCTCCCTGATCTCTCTGGGAATTTTCCTTAAGTAGTTGTCCACCCAGACTATAACAGGACTATGATTTCATTTACAACATCTTGGTGGAGAGTGTTTCATCATCAAAGGTGTTAAAAAAAAAGTACTGAGATTAGTCAAGGAGGGCAGAATAAAAATCACGCGCAGTTCTCTCTGGACACAGTTACATTCTCCTGGGTTGGCTTCACATGCAACACTGAGACTCTCGATCCAAGATGAGCAGTTTGCTTTTCTCACTCTGATCCTTAGATTTGCAAGAAAGGATTATTTTTGAGTATCAGGATATGAGCTTAAACCCTGGGCCATAAATATAGGTGTCCAAAGTAAGCAAATAATCATTTCCATTCAATTGGCAGAAATAAAAGTAAACCTTCCTTGACTTGGTTAGGTGAATCTTGCACCTCATCTACACCACTTCCGTTGTTTCTTGCTTGAATGCTAAGGACATGTCTGCCTTGCCCCTTCTCCCGTGAAGACCTCACTTCCTCCATCAAGGCAGCAGGCCTATAGGCCTGTATTCCCAGGCTCACCACCACCCTCCACCTTAGACCCTGCAGAGGGCCAGCCCTGGACGCCAGTGGCTGCTGTGGCTTACCGACAGTGCTTATGGGATCCTGTCAAGGTTTCGATCACGAAGCACTCGCCATCATTGAGACAGTACGCGAGGTCCTTGTCTCGGCAGGGTTTGAAGTGCTCGGATCGCTCCGTGGAATATGTTGTTGTATCTGTCAAGGAGAGCAGAGAGGGAAATACCATCAGCATGTGTGCCAACACCAGTGGCCCCGTCACTGGCTCGCGTGTGTGCCTTGAGGCCTTTGCATGCAACCATGATGGTGGGGACTCGCGGCGGGACTGACACCACAGCGCTGACCAACACAGCCAGTTCTACCGCTGTATTCAGTTGTCCTACATCAGCCCTCCATAGCCATAGGTTCTGCATTCTGAGATTCAACCAACCGCACACAGAAAATACCCAGAAAATACAGTTGCATTCCAACTGTGTCTGTACTACATGCCCCTCCCCTCTTTATCCCCTTGTCATGTCGCTTAAACAATACATTATTTACACTGCATCTACCTTGTATTCCATATTATAAGTAATCTAGAGACAGGATTCAAAGGATGTACATAACTTATGCAAATGCTACGTCATGTTTATACAAGGGACTTGAGTGTCCATCTGGATAACATCAGTCAGTGGGTATCTTGGAACTAGCTCCCTGAGGATAAGGAAAGACCACTGGATTTCATTAGATCTCTCTCTCTCTCTCTCTCTCTCTCTCTCTCTCTCTCCTTTCTTGGATTAGAGATTGAAGCCAGGGGCATTGTGCCTCTGAGCTGCACCCCCAGCCCTATTTTATTTTGAAACAGGGATCTCGCTAAGTTGTTGAGGCTGGCTTCAAACCTGTGACCCTCCTATCTCAGCCTCCTCAGTCCTGGGATTACTAAGTGCTCCACCTCGCCCGGCTTCTTCACTATATTTTAACAATTGCAGTCACTCTAGACAAGCCCCATTTGAAGACACACTGATAGTGAAAGTTGAATGATCCTAAGTCAAACATCCAAATCCACTTCCATTAATTTCGGTTTTAACAAGCACGTTGTATGAAGTATTGGAACAACATCGCCGTCCCTTAATTGTTGCCAAATGTCATTAAACATCTGATCAATGTACACTGTGACTGTTCTGTGGAAACCATGTCAGTTTTTGAGTTTTTTTTAGTTACAGCTATAATTGGCTAATAGCTAAGCCAATTATTCTTTCACTTTCTCCTTTTATTATGTAATTAAAATGCAAATGTTCCAGATTCTGAAAAAGATACTCACATGTGAAGAATGTTTCTGGTAAATATTTAACCAAACCAAATTATTGTCATTTTTAACATTCTCTTAAACATGTATTTTTTAAAATAATAATTACTTACATTTTTAAATTAAGCTATACATCTACATCTACTTTCCAAATATGAAACTAACCATAAATATGGGCTATCTATAGAATATAGACTCTATTACCACAGGTAGACATTTTCCTAGTTACAGTTTGCAGCAACTAAAGTACTAACATCAATTCCGCTATAACTGTCAAGAAATATATATATATATATATATATATATATATGCATATATGTATGTATAAACATGTATATACATAAATATTTTAAAAAGTCAAAGATGAAATTATTCCTTGTTTAAGCTATTTTACTTTCCTTTTCATAGACCTAGATTAGTAATAATGTTCAACAGCATGGCATACTAATTGAGCTCACTAACTGGTGGTCACAAAGAGGTTTTTCCCAGCTCATCATCCAAACTGAGGAGAAAGTGACCACCCTAAAAGGAAATCCACTTAGGTCTCTCCCACATCTAAAAGTCCTCGTTGGGGCTGGGATGTAGCTCAGAGGTAGAATGCGTGCTTGGCATTTATGAGGCCCTGGGTTCAATCCCTAGCACCACAATAAATACATAAATAAATGAATAAATAAATAAATGTTTTTAAAGAAACAAATATTCCCCAGTGGTCTTTACTAAGGAGAGCAAAGAAAGATGTGGGACTTTTGTAATCTTGCCTGTTTGGTCTCTCTTTTTTTTGTGTGTGTGTGGTACTGGTGATGGAACCCAGGGGTGGTCTACCTCTGAGCTAATCTCTCTACCCTATTTACTTTTTATTTTGAAATAGGGTCTCACGAAGTTGCCAAGGCTGGCCTCAAACCTATGAACCTCCCATCTCAGCCTCCCAAATACTGGGATTACAGGTTATGCTCCACTGTGCCTGACTTGGCCTCCTCTTCTTGCATTTCAAACATACAATTTAATTTCCAACTATTATTTTACTTCTCCCAAATTCCAGGATCTATCATGCTGCTCTTCTGTATTGGAGCGCCCTTTTCCTCCACCCACCCAGAAATCCTTCAGCATTTAGATGATCTTCCCACCATGTGTACTGAGCACCTCTTAACACACATACTCTGCATTCAGCACCATAGCAGCTTGCTCCCAAGTTTATTCATCCAGTCAGTCTGTAAGCTCCTAGAGCATAGGAGTTGATACATCAACAGAATTGATGCTCAGTAAAAATACTGTCAACAAAGCTGACCTCTCTCATATCACTAACCATTTAAATGCTATGAATGAAATCTTGCTGATAGTTAATGTAGCTCTTAAAACACAAAGTTAGATGTAACTTCACACTCATGCTTTTGTTTTGGTACATGTTCAATAATGATGAATATTTCAAAGACAATTCCTTTGGATTCACACAGACTCTCACACATTATTCATATACTGTGAACATTGAAAAAATGACTTTTGTTGTCTTCTTTCTTAGTGTTACACTGGAACTTATTTTTCAATTTCAAAATATATATCTTTTAATACTTTGGCACAAAATAAAGGCTCTGCAAACCAGACACATTTTCCATGTTTCAAGAGATCTTCTGTACAGTGAAAATCTGTTATTCAAGGTAGTATGTGATAAACAGCCACCCAGAATCAACCTCTCTTTCTATGGAAAATATTTAACATTCAAGAACGCCAAGCAAAAAATTTCAATATGAAATGCCACACAGTTGACTGCAACTCTGACTGCCGAAGTATATTAACTCATGATCAGTTAGTTAACTCTTCCTCTAATTTCTTATTATCCATTTATTGATATTCACTGATCATTCCTTTAAGAACAGCTTTTCATTAGCATAACCTACAGCATAAAAAGTGAACCCTTACTTTGTAATCAGAGGTTTTAACAAGCTACAGACTCCAAGCGCAATCCAATGGTGAAGCAATTACAATCAATTAATTTTCATCTGACAAGTGCTGTCTCCTGTGGTTACCGCCCATCCTACCCACTGCTTTCCCATCACGCTGTCATCCATCAGCATATTACAGAGGATCTGAGGCCCAACTGAGCAGCTCTGCAGAAGTCCTGCATGGGGGAGCTTGAGAGATATGAGGCTTAATATGCACTCAGGTTTTCCAGTTCCAAAGCTTAGAGAATCACACAATTAAAATATGCACACTTATCTCTCATGATACCTACAGTGATTTCAAAGAAAACATTGTTATTATCTTTTCAAATAGCTTAATGTAATAAACAATGACAGTATTTTGGGTTTAGTTCTCTTCTAAGTAAAATGAAAATATCAATACATCTGAGGTCTTAGAATTTACCTAAGCATTTCGCGATACAGTATCCATGTCACCTAAAATCACCTAAAATTACAAAGGCTTTGGGCAAGGGAAAATATATTTATCATGGGCTGAAAGTTTGCTCTTGAAAGTTATGCCAAAAAAAGCAGATGCAAAGCTGGAAAGTGAAATGACTCAGCTCCTAAACTAACTCTAGGACCAGCTGCCCAGTCTTTTGTTAAATAAATATGTTATGTCTAAATCACTATTAGCCAGACTTTCTATTACTTACAGTTTCACAGAGACAGTGATAATTTTGGATGATATCCTCCAATATTTATATATCTGCTTGTTAGTGTAGTGCTTTTATGTCTAGGTGTGTGTGTGTATATATATATATAT
>PVJS01039601.1:0-18821 GCA_004027185.1 Glis glis
AACAGTGTAGTAGAGTTCCTACTTCTCCACATCCTCGCCAGCATTTGTTGTTGTTTGTGTTTTTAATGATTGCCATTCTAATTGAGGTTAGGTGAAATCTCAGGGTAGTTTTGATTTGCATCTCTCTGATTGCTAATGATGTTGAACATTTTTTCATACATTTATGGGCCATTTGTATTTCTTCTTCTGTGAAGTGTCTATTTAGTTCACTTGCCCATTTTTTGATTGGGTTATTTGTTTTTTTAGTGGTGATTGTTTTAAGTTCTCTGTATATTCTAGATATGAGTCCTCTATCAGAGGAGTAGCTGGCGAAAATCTTTTCCCATTATGTCGGCTCTCTGTTGACAAGTTTCTAGACATGTACAACCTTCCTAAGTTGAATCAGGAAGACACAGAAAAATTTAAATCGACCAATAGCAATTAACGAGATTGAAAGAGCAATAAACAGCCTACCATCAAAGAAAAGCCCAGGTCCAGATGGTTTCCCAGGTGAATTTTATAAAGCCTTTACAGAAGAACTAATTCCAATACTCCTCAATCTATTCCGTGAAATAGAAAGAAATGGGACTCTCCCAAACACATTCTATGAAGCCAACATCACACTAATACCAAAACCAAACAAAGACAGCTCAAGAAAAGAAAACTACAGACCTACTTCGTTGATGAACTTAGATGCAAAACTTCTAAACAAAATACTAGCAACACTCATTCAAAACCACATCACGAAAATCATACATCATGACCAAGTCGGGTTCATCCCAGGAATGCAAGGCTGGTTCAACATACGAGCAACAATCCATGTAATCCACCACATAAACAGAACTAAAAACAAAAATCACATGATCATTTCAATAGATGCTGAAAAAGCATTTGACAAAATCCAACACCCATTCATGATAAGAACACTGCAGAGAACTGGAATAGAAGGAACATACCTCAACATCATAAAGGCAATATACAATAGGCCCACAGCCAACATCATACTGAATGGGGAAGAACTTCGAGAGTTCCCTTTAAAAACAGGAACAAGACAAGGATGTGCGCTGTCACCACTCCTTTTCAATATAGTATTGGAGACTCTAGCCAGAGCACTAAGGCAAGAGAAGGACATAAAAGGAGTACAAATAGGAAAAGAGGAACTGAAACTATCTCTATTTGCAGATGACATGATATTATACTTAGAAGAACCAACAAACTCAACCAAAAGGCTCATAGAACTGATCAACAAATTCAGCAAAGTGTCGGGATACAAAAATCAATCTTAAAAAATCAGTAGCTTTTCTGTATGCCAACCATAAATCCACTGAAAAAGAAATCCCGAAGACATTTCCACTCACGATATCCCCCAAAACAATAAAATACTTGGGAATAAACCTAACCAAGGAGGTAAAAGACTTCTACAAGGAAAATTTTAAGACACTGAAAAAAGAAATTGAAGATCTTACAAGATGGAGAGATATCCCATGCTCTTGGGTAGGCAGAATAAATATCATCAAAATGGCCATTCTCCCAAAACTGCTCTACAGATTCAATGCAATACCCATTCAATTACCCAAGTCATTCTTCACTGACATAGAAAAATCTGTCCTTAAATTCATTTGGAACAACAAAAAAAAACCAAAATAGCCAAAGTAGTTCTCAGCAACAAGAACCATGCAGGAGGCATCACAGTACCTGACTTCAAACTATACTCCAAAGCCATAGTAATAAAAACAGCATGGTACTGGCAGAAAAGCAGACACACAGACCTGTGGAGCAGACTAGAAGACTCCGAAACAAACCCACACACCTACAGCCAATTGATTTTTGACAAAGGGGCTAAAAACACCCACTGGAAAAAGGATAGCCTCTTCAACAAATGGTGCTGGCAAAACTGGCTAACCCTATGCAGAAAAATAGAAATAAACCCCACTTTCTCACCCTGCACTAGAGTCAACTCAAGATGGATCAAAGACCTAGAAATCAGACCAGAGACCTTACAGCTACTCGAAGAGGGCATAGGCCCAACACTTCAACACATAGGCACAGGTAAAGACTTCCTCAACAAGACCCCAAAGGCACAGGAAACTTAAATAAGGATTAATACGTGGGATTGCATTAAACTAAAGAGTTTTTGTGCAGCAAAGGAAACAATCAAGAACCTCAACAGAGTGCTTTCTTTCTTTAAGTGAGATCTGTGGTGATTTAATTTTCCTGCCTACCATCTTCTAATCCCCAACTTGGAGGTGACTGTTAGGAAAGCAGTTAGCTATCTTTCCTGGTATAGCCAGAGTAGGTAATACAAACCTACTTTTCAATTTTTATTTTAAGACAGGGTCTTGCTAAATTGCCCAGGCTGTCTTTGAATTCATGACACTCCTCTTTCGGCCTCCTGAGTGCTTGGTATTACAAACATAGGCTACAACTCCACTAGCTTCAGACCTTGCTCCTTTTAAAAGCTGCTGTGGTGGGCTTTGACCTGTCCAACCTCTGGACTTTCTCAGGGCTACAGTAGCCTGCAGGTGGTATTTGTAAAAGAAGCAGCCATAACAGCCAAGAGCAAGGAATAGCAGAGGAGGTAAGAAACTGAAAAGCTGGGGGGAAAAGAGGCTGAGAATAAATACATAAAAGCATGCTGGCTCTGGAAAGGCCCTGCAAGTGCCTTATCAAAGGAACTTATCAAGGAACCTAGAAAGCCACAAGAATGGCCAGGGAAGGCTCAGAAAAGACCTGAGAAAACCTTGGCTTTCACCTATAGCTAATTATTAGGATATGCACATGAAGGAAGAATACCCTAAGGCAAGTTTTAATGGCCTGACTAAACATTAAACACAACTAATCTACATACACTACAAGTTTTTGTTGCTGATGTTTGTTCCAGTTTTTTTCATGTCGCTAACAATAAGTTAATGTAAGAGACTTCTAAAACCCATGTACAACAAAGAATATGATCTTTACAAAAACAGTTTCATCACCAAACAAACCCAAAAAGTCACTAAACAAACTCAAAACAAACACTGGGGAGAAGAATCTGACTTCAGGTTACAACAAATGTTTGCCGTTACCATTTCTTATCCTCTGTTGTCTTGTATTAACATTAGTCAGTCTTGTCTTCTCCCTACAGACACCTGAATTTTGTATTACCCATGATCAAGCCTAAAATAGAAAATATGTCCTATGCACAGCTCATCCCAAGTGGCTGCCCACAGTGAGAAATAGTCCCCCCAGACCACACTTATCTTATTGTCAGTCAACACACATTTGCTTGCTTGAGTTTTCCTTAAAAGTTTCTCATTCCTGCTTATTCTGATTGAAGCAAAACAAAGAAAAAAAGAACAACCCTCTTTCTCTGATTTTTAAGAGATTTACAGATTTCTGAAATCAACAAGTTTTCCCTATAGCAATTATTATCTTTAAAGAAATCCCCTCCATGTCTAAGTCTGGATTTGTTTTTGACCATTACCACATTACAGTATTTGAAGCCTTCAGTTTCCAAAAAAGAATCGCAATCGTACAAAGAAACATGAAAGTATGGGCAATTCACAACAACAATAAAAGAAATTAAGAGGAAGCCCACTTTTGGACTTGATGGGTAAAGATTTTTAAGCCACCTCCACCTTAAATATGTTCAAAGAGTTAGGGAAATAATGAACAAAGAGCCAAAGAAAATAAGGAAAATAATAGAATAATGGCATCAATAAAGAGAACAAATTTTTTCTTTTTCTTTTTTTGCAGAACTGGGATGGAACTCAGGGACTCAGCCATGCTAGGCAAGTGTTCTACTGCTGAGCCCCTAGCTCTTTTAAATGTTATTTTGAAACAGGACCTCAGTAAGTTGCTGAGGCTAGTCTCAAACAGTTCTCCTGCCTCAGTCTCCTGATTAGTTGGGATTATAGGTGTGTGCCACCATGTCCAACAAGAGATTATTTTTATAAAATAACCAAATAGAAATCGTGAAATCCTGGAGCTGAAAAGTACAATAACTGAAATGAGAAATTTACTAGCGGTTCAATAGCATATTTGAGCAGGCAGAATAACCAACAAACTTGGGAACTAAATCAACTGAAATCCTACAGTGTGAGGATAAGAAAAAGGAAAAAAATCAGAGCTTAAGAGGCCTGTAACACACCAACACACACACAAGTATACCCATATACACATAATGAGAACCACAAAGGATGAGGAAAGGGGCAGAAAAGATATTTGCAGAAATAACAGCTAAACATTTCTTTAGTTGACAAAAGCCAATTAATCCACACGTCCAAGAAGAGCAATGAACTCTAAAGTAAGACAAACTCAAAGACTTTCCTTCTAAATGAAGGATTTTGAAATTGAGATATTCTCAGATAAATAAAAGTAAAGGGAGTATACTGACACGCACGAAAAAGTACAACACTGAGTCCTTCACTCAGAAATGAAGGGACAGTAGACAATAACTGAAAGACACACAAGGAAATAAAGAATCGTGGTGAAGATAACTACATAGGTAAATATAAAAACTAACATTACTGAATTTTTGGTTTGTGACTTTTATGATTTAAAAGAAATTTATAAAACAATAATTATAGATCTGTGTTACTGGCATACAATGTGTAAAGATACTATGGACATTAGCATTGCCATTTTAGAAATCATCCACCATGTTAAGTTTCGTTTCCCGACCATACTGTAAGTAAGTTTTGTTTCTCGGCATACTATTAAGTTTGCTTTCCAGCAGACTGAAACCCCCTTTCCCCAAAATGACATCACAGCGGAAACTATATTGTGTTCAAATATTCACACCTTCCTTAATGAGCCTTCCCGCCACAAACTTTCTGAGGTTAAACTGTATAAAATCCAAGCTTGACTAGCCTAGCTGCTGCTCTCTTGTTTGCCTGAGGCAGCTTGTCAGGCTCCTGACAATAAACTCTTTAATGTGTCCGGCGCAGACCCTTTTATTGGTTCCATGACTCGTTTCCAGGCCCTCCCATTGACCTTGCTCCCCCTTTGGGGGTCTGAGCTGCTTCAGGACCCTGGCTCCCAGGCTCAGGACTGCCACCAGGAGATCCTTCCTTCACCAAGTGCTCTTCACAGCCACACACACCGGCCCTCCAATTCATGCAGGTAAGTGTGCCACTGGGTCTCCCTTGATGAGTTCTCTCTCGGGTCTTGGGTTTCACCTCCCTATGCTAAGTAAGTCCTGGTACCAAGCTCCAAGATTCCTATGGGCTCTTGCCCGGGACACGGGAGGGTCAGGGTGACGACCCTCCTTTCCACCTTCCTCTACTCGCTGGACTGATTTGGGTCTGGGGACTCTCTCTCCCAGTCACTCCAACTAAAAACTCACCTTGGGAACAGCTCATTCCTACAATCCCCCTCGATTCCCACCCCGGGTTGTCTGCCTGCCAATCTTGTTCCTCTTCCTTTGGTCCCAGACCTTAAGCAGGCAAAACTCATTTTCCTCTGTAACCAAGTCTGGCCGCTCTATGACCTAGACAACTCCTCCAAATGGTCGCTTAAAGGCACAGCACCTTTGATCCTTCCATTATTTGGGATCTTTGTAACTTCTACCAGTGCTCGGTAAGTGGAAGGAGACCCCCTACATCCAGGCTTTCTCCTATCTCTGCTCTAAACCTCCTCTGTGTATTTCTTGCTCTTCTGCTCAGCTTATGCTTGCCTCAAATCCCAGGCTTCTGAGTCCTCCTTCACCTCCCTGGATCCAAGTGATGAACCACCCCCTATGGTTCCCCAAACCCCCCTTCCAGTGCCGTTCCCTCTACATCGCCTGCTGCTCCCTTGGTGCCCCCAAACCACCCTCCTCCCTTCCTTCCCCAGTCCCCCGTAACCCATTCTTGGGCTGCCAACACTGCCCCATTGCCTGGGGCAGCAGATTCTTCCGCCAGTACTCCTCCTCCTGCTGGGGGCTTGTCCCAGCCTCCTGCCCCCTTCCTTCCTCTACACAAAGTGGTGGGAACAGAGGGAATAATTGGGGTCCACATCCCATTCTCCATGTCCAATCTCTCTCAAATTGAAAAGTGCCTACGATCCTTTACCTCTAATCCTACTACCTATATAAAAGAATTTCAGTATGTTACTCAATCCTGTGAGTTGACTTTCCATGATGTCTACATTAGCCTTTTTAACACCCTTCTTCCTGAGGAGCACAGAGGAGTCTGGGAACAGGGCTGCCTACATGCAGATGAGGTTCACCAAACCACCCAGGCCCATCCCCTGGGGACAGAGGCCATACCCGATCAGTACTCTTGCTGGGACCATAACACTCCCAATGGAATTATGCTATTCGTAGAGACCAATTTATTACTTGCCTACTGGCCAGCCTGCATAAGTCCACCTTCAAGGCAGTCAATTATGACAAGCTCCAAGAAATCATCCAAGATAAAAATGAAAATCCATCTGCCTTTTTGGAGAGACTAAGTAAAGGCCTCTTACAATATGCTAACGTAGAGTCTGAATCCACCGATGGCCACAATCTCCTCATGTCCCATTTCTTCTCTCAATGCTTGCCCAACATCAGAACCAAATTTAAGCGCTGGAGAGGGGCTCCCTAACTCCGCAAGCCCAAGCACTTGAAGTAGCTTTTAATGTGTATAATGGTAGAGAGGACAAAGCCAAACGGGCCAAATACCAAATGCTAGCCAAATCTCTACAACCCTCTTTGTCAACCTCCTTGGCTCCCACCTGCAAGGGGCCCCCAGGCCCATGTTCTTATGTGGTCATATGGGTCATTGGGTAAGGGTGTATCCAAACCCCCGCCGACCTCTGGGTCCCTGTCCCAAATGCCATCAAGTGGGCCACTGGAGTATCGATTGTCCCCTTGCTTCTCAAGGTAGGAGGCCAACCGGCTCCAACCCACCTCAGGCAGACCTTCTGGGACTAGCAACCAACAATAGACACAACCTGGGATCCCATCACCCAATGACCACCATCACAACGCAGGAGCCCAGGGTAATGATCTTGGTAGCAGGTAGGCCCATTTCTTTCCTCTTAAGACACTGGAGCCACATTTTCAGTGTTAACCCAATATTGGGGGCCTACCTCCACTTCCCCAGTCAGGGTGGAAAGTAAACCATATCAGCCTCAACAAACCCAACCCTTATTATGCATTTTTAAAAATATCCCCTTCTCCTACTCTTTTCTTGTCATTCCTCACTGTCCCCACGCCCCTCCTAGGTCGAGACCTCCTTCACAAATTCAGTTCCTCTATTCCTTTTCCCTCCCACAGAACCCTTCCCCCAACTCACCTCTGCTCTCCCCCTCCTCCTAATAGATACCAAAGACATCCAGGACCACCCTCTACCTCCCTCCCTTGTATATACCCAGGTCTGGGACATTCAAAACCCCAGTGGCAAGCCACCACCCTCCCCAATAAAAATTAAATTAAAGGACCAATCTAAATTCCCTTCCCAGGCCCCAATACCCCCTACCCCTCTAGAGCCTCATTTCCAGCCTTCTGAAAAGGGGCCTACTCCCCAGAGTCGGTATTGCACACCCATTCTGTAATACCCAGTATTGTAATACACCCATTCTAGCAGTAAAAAAGCCCAGTGGAACATATTGCCTTGTTCAAGACCTTTGGCTAATTAACGCTGCTGTTGTCCCTTTACATCCGGTGGTTCCCAACCCCTATACCCTGCTCTCCTCCATCCCAGCCTCTACCACCCACTTCTGTCCTCAATCTCAAAGATGTCTTTTTCTCAATCCCCATCCGTACTGACTCCCAGGACCTCTTTGCCTTTACCTGGACAGACCCAGATACCCAGACCTCCACCCAACTTACCTGGACTGTCCTTCCCCAGGGATTTAGAGATAGCCCCACCTTTTTGGACAAACCTTAGCGTGGGATTTATCTGACCTGAATCTTTCCCCTTCCTTTCTCCTTCAATTTGTGGATGATTTATTTCTCTGTAAGCCTTCCCGAGAGGAGAGGTATAACAAGACAGCTACTCTCCTTAACTTTTTAGGGTCAAAAGGCTATCAAGTCTCCCCTTCTATGGCCCAACTCTCCTTACCATCCATCACCTACTTGGGCCTACACCTTAGCCCTTCTCACAAGGCCATCCCAATAGACAGAAAAGAGCTCCTAGCCAAACTTACCCCTCCCTCCACCAAAGGAGAAATACTCTCTTTCTTGGGGCTGGCGGGTTTTCTTCAGGCATGGATTCCCAATTACTCCCTTCTAGCGCAACCTCCCTAGAGGCCACAAAGGGCCCCTTAGATGAGCCCCTACTACAGCCCATAAATCGTTCATACTCCAAGTTACAGCAAGCCCTGCATAGGGCCCCTGCTCTACGCCTGCCCGATCTCTCCCTCCCCTTTTTCCTATACATCTCTAAAAACCAAGGATTTGCCCTTGGAACCCTGGGACACCAAATAGGCCCCTGCTTTGCCCCTGTAGCGTATCTTTCCAAATGCCTCGACCCCACCATTTGTGGCTGGGCACCCTGCCTTTGGGTGCTAGCTTCCTCCACTGTCCTAATACAAGAATCTAAAAAACTCACCTTCGGGTCCCCCCTAACGATTCTTTCACCTCACCACCTTTCAGACCTCCTGACATACAAAGCACTCCAAACACTGATCCCATCATGCATCCTATCCCTCCAAGTGGCCCTCATAGAAGATCCCACCCTCACTTTTAAGACCTGCCCCCCCGTTAATCCTGCCACACTCCTACCCACTCCTAGCCAACCTGACACACCCTACTCCCCATCCCATTCCTGCACCGAAACTTCCGAACAGCTGCTCCCACAACCATCGTATATTCAAAAGGGATGACTTCCACATTTTCCTGGTTCACCAATGGGAGCTCCTTCCTTCATGAGGGAAAAAGAAGGGCAGGATATGGTATGATCTCCAACACCCAAGTTATTGAGGCCAAGCCCCTGCCTCTAAATACCACCAACCAACAGGCTAAACTCATTGCCCTCACTCGGGCATTTACTTTAGCAAAAGATCATTCCCTTACTGTCTACACAGATTCCAAATATGCTTTTCATATTATTTTATCCCATTCTGCTTATGGAAGGAGCGCGGATTCATGACCACAAAAGGAACAGCCATCACCAATGCACAAGCTGCCCTCCTCCCCTCTTCAATAGGGATAGTTCATTGTAAAGCTCACCAAACAGGTAACTCACTCATAACAGTGGGAAACAATAAAGCAGATCAAACAGCCTGCCAAGTCGCCCTCTCATCCAATCTGCAAATACCACATGCAGTCATGAATATTACTGCTACCCCACAGCCAGGCCCCTTCCTGCTAGGTCCCTTCTTTTGTTTTACTAACAAAGCTCACCAGGCAGCAAGCCAGGCTGCCCTCACATCAGATCTAAAAACAAAACAGTCTCCAGACCCCCCTATTCTCCCCACTCCAATCCCAAAAACAAACTCCCCTTCTACCCAGGACATTCTCCACTATCCACACCACCTATTCCATCTCAACCTCTCTTCCCTTAAGGAGTTCCTAGCTCAAGCCTAACCCCTTTCCCCCCAAGATAATAAATACTTACAATCTCTTACTGCTACATGCTCTATTTGTCAGAGGGCCAATCCTAACTCCAATATTGGTCCCCCGGCCTTCTCCTCTCACCAGGCTAGGGGACATTTACCTGCCGGCGATTGGTAATTAGATTTTACCCACATACCCTCAGTCAAATGTCACAAATATCTTCTGGTCCTTGTAGATACCTTTTCTGGCTAGGTAGAAGCTTTCCCCACAACTAATAAGCATGCCCAGACTGTTTCTGACATCCTCCTAAGGGAAATCATTCCTCGATTCGGGCTCCCTACCTCCCTCCAGTCAAAACAACAGACCTGAGTTCACCTCTCAAATCACCCAATCTCTTACTAAAGCTCTCCAGATTCCCTGGCATTTCCAAATACCATACCACCCTCAGTCATCCGGAAAGGTTGAAAGGACCAACAGAACTCTTAAAAATATCCTTACCAAGCTATCCCTTGAACTTCATTTAGATCGGGTTAAACTCCTACCCCTAGCCTTACTTTGTGTACGTGCCCTCCCTAGAACACCTCTCCAAATCTCCCCCTTTGAATTCTTATATGGGCATCCTATGGTACCCCCTTCCATTAACACACAACCCCCACTTATCCCTCCTCACTTATTACCCCCTCCCTTAAGCCACCTCAGGGCTGCGCTGTGGCAATAGGCAGAGGCCCATAGCCCCACTCCTACAGATGTCGCTTCTTCCCCCTTCCAAATGGAGATCTAGTTTACCTTTACTCTTATCATCCCTCCTTCAACCCTCTAACTACAGAGCTACCAACCAAGTGGAAGGGACACCATGAGGTTATTCTAACTACTCCCACAGCCGCTAAGCTCAAAGGGGTCCCAAACTGGATTCGCAACTATCAACTAAAATTTCACCTTTCACTTCATTACAGGATCACCCATACAGGTTCTCTGACCCAACACCTTCACCGGATCAGTCCTCCCAGTCTTGCTACCATACCAGAGGAAGACAGTAACAACTGACTGTCAACAGATGAGTAATCACATTTCTCCTTCCCAGTACCATCTACTCCTCTACATACTGTGGGAGGAACTAACCCATATCCCCCAGTATCTCCAACCCCTTACACCCCACAGCACTCACCACCTTCACCCCCTTTTACTATTCCAAGTGATCCAAGACCTTCACTTTCAAGGGCCCTTTACTGATTTCTTGCCCTCTGAAATCTATCTTTTATCCTCATTTCCTACTGCTGTCACTCTCCTTCTGTATGCCATGAATATACCCCTTCTTCTTTTCCGTCTATACATTCCCCCTTATCAGTCCCATGCCCCAGGAACTCGATATGCCTGGCATCTTAAAAATCTATGCCACCAACTTCATACCCCCCCTCGCCTGCTCAACTCCACTTTTTGTTCTGCTTTGGGGTGTCATGCTGATGTTGACCTAGTGTGTGTGTGTGTGTGTGTGTGTGGTACTGGGGATGGAACCCAGGGGCGTTCTACCTCCGAGCTACACCCCCGGCCCTATATTTTATCCTTTATTTTGAAACCGGGTCTCAGGAGGTTGCGGAGGGCCTCACTAAGTAGCTGAGGCCGGTGGCGAACCCGGATCCTCCTGTCTCAGCCTCCCAAGTACTGGGATTACAAGCATGTGCCACCACACCCGGCTCTGACCTAGTTTTTAACTTTACTGCACTCTGTTCATCTTTTTGCTCCCTCCCAAAAAATGACAACTGGCTCTCACACCACCAATTCTATCTCTGCTTAAAGTCTGAAAATACCGGGTCCTGCAACGACCCCTACTGGAAAGGTTGCGCTTATTGGTCTTGCAATTATCATCACACAAATCCTATTTATGGTATGGTTGTCACCTTCAAAAATGCACAGGACCCTTTCTCTCTTTTACCATCACAAACCCCAAAGCTCCAGAGCGGGGAAAGGGAATTGAGGGATCCTTTAACATGGATTTCACATGCTACCCCGGGGTACCACATGGGGCCTTAAAAATCATAAAGCCCTATGACTAGGCCCCAAGTACCTCCTTAGAAATTGTCAACGACACCACCTCTCGACTCACCCAACAATTATGCTCAGATAGGTCCCCAACGTCACAGCTACAGCTTATAAACTTCTCCCTTCAACTGCTCCATCAAATTAAAAATCAAACTGCAAATCAGACATCTTATCAACATGACTGCTTCATCTGCGCACCACTAAACAGATTCCCCATTGAAGCTGTTTGACTATCAAATGTCTCAGTACCTTACAACATGTTTTCCCACCCCACAAAAATTAACTCACCATCTCCCCATTCAGTTTGTGGGACTGATGGGACCTTGCTGGTTCACCTCTCAAACTTCTTATGCTCCACCAATATCACCATAAATTCTACCACCTCCATCTCTAGACCTCCAGGTACCTATTTTCTATGCTCTCAAACCCTAAATACCTGCATCAATGCTTCCACTCAAGGTCCCTGCATCCTTGTAATACTTTCCCCGCAACTCACCCTATATAGTCACCCAGAATTCTCCATTACCTTTGCCCCTCATGTTCACTGAAAGAGAGCTATTTTTCTCCCTGTGTTGCTGGGAATTAGTCTTGCTACCCCCTTTGCATCCTTAGCATTATCAGGAGGTGGTATGGACCACGGCCTAAACTTAGCCAAACAATTTGAACAACTCAGTGAGGAGGTGGCCACTTTTTTCGAAAAGACAGCTGAGACCCTTCGCCTCCTCCAAACTCAAGTTGCCTCATTAGCAGAAGTGGTCCTACAAACCCAAAGAGCCCTAGATCTCCTTACAGCCAATAAAGGCGGCACCTGCCTTTTTCTTGGGGGAACAATGTTGTTATTATATAAATCAATCTGGGAAAAGAGAGCAAAATATATAAACCCTACATGAGCTGGCCACAAAAATTCGACAAGGGGGCCTTGGATCCTACCAACCTTTTTCGTCTTCCCCTTTTTTGAGTCCTACACTTGCCTGGATCCTCCCACTTCTTGGCCCCTTTATTACCATCCTTGCACTTGCTTTCTTAATTCCTTGTCTCTTCAGGTGTCTCCAGGACACTGTCCTAGAAAGGACAAAAATTTTCACCAATCAGACGGGCAATCACATGATCTTAGAAGAATATCAATGGACACCTGAAGAACTTTCTGCATCCCCCCCATACATGCCAACGGCTCCCCTAGAGAACCTACCACCAGTGTATGAGAAGACACCCCCTTTCCACAGGAAGCAGTTAATGAGAAGATTGACCATTAAGTTTGTTTTCCAGCAGACCAAACCCCCCTCCCCCAAATGACATCATAGCCGAAACTATATTGTATTCAAATACCAACCCCTCCCTTAATGAGCCTTCCCACCACAAACTTTGAGGTTAAACTGTATAAAATCCTACACCTAACCGGCCGTGGTGGCGCACGCTTGTAATCCCAGTCCTTGGGAGGCTGAGACAGGAGGATCTGGGTTCGTGGCCAGCCTCAGCTACATAGTGAAGCCCTCCGCAACTGAGTGAGACCTGGTTTCAAAATAAAGAATAAAAAATTAGGGCTGGGAGTGTAGCTCGGAGGTAAAATGCCCCTGGGTTCCCTCCCCAGTACTGCAAAAAATTAAAATGAAATTGAAATTAAAATTAAATAAATAAAATAAAATCCTATGCTTGACTAGCTTAGCTGCTGCTCTCTTGCTTGCCTGAAGCAGCCTGTCAGGCTCCTGATAATAAACTCTTTTCATCCTGGATGTACGTGTCCTGCACCGACCCTTTCAGATATAATCTAACAAAAACAAGGAAAAGCACCTAACTCTATAGGGGTGGAGGATCTATACATTACTGAAGCTAAAGATTCAAACTAGTTCACTATGAAGTCCAATAAAATAATTCAAATTAGTTCATTACAAACTTATAGTATCCCTGGGAGCCACTAAGAAAATAAGACGCTAAAAACTACCTCAATTAAATATGAGAAATTTTCTCCAGAAATGGAAAAATAAGGAGCAAAAAAGAGAGAAGGCATATAAATAACAAATAGCAAAACAGCACAAGTAAATCCTTCTCTATTACTAAGTACTTTAAATGTAAATTCATTTCAACAATCAAAAGGCAAAGAAAGGCAAAATAGACTTAAGAAAGCAAAGTTCAAAGTTCAAGCTGCCTACAAGAGCTTTACTTTAGATCTAAGAACACAAATTACAAGTGAAAGAATGAAAAGGGATATTCCATAAAAATAGTAAGCAAGTGAGCCAAGGTGGCTATCCTAATATTATACAAAATTAATTTTAAGTCAAAAATCTTTCAGAGACAAAGAACAGTGATAAAATGGTCACTATATCAAGAAAATAATTATTAACTTTTATGCACCTAACAGAACCCCAAAATATACTTAAGTAAAAATGAGCACAACTGAAGGAAGAAAAAGCATCTCTAAAACAACAAAACCTAATGCTGCCCATTTCCTGTTGTTTCTTCCTTCAAGTCTCATAACTTAACCAAAGAGTGACAGAAGAATCACTATTTTTCCAATTCCCTCAATAGTTTTGAAGTAACACAAAAATTATTTGTGCTTCACCCAAAAGAACAAGGATTATGTAAAATAAAAAATTTTTTCAACTCCAAAGGAAATTTAAAAAATAAGGGCCACAACCTCAAAGTAAATTTGTGTATATAAAATATCCACCCAATTTTTTAAGTGAAAATCCAAAAACTAATACAAACTCTGTATCTCAGTCACTAGAATGAGGAAAGGAAAAAAAAAACAAAAGTAAAAGCATACCTAGAAAATCATGAACAAAGAAGGAATTTGAGCATAGAGAAAATGAGACAGGAGCAGCAAAAGTAGATTATAACCTCGTCATTTAAAATGCTTGTTGATTCAATCTTTGTTCTAATTCAAGAACTTTCTGTCCTCATCCTAAACAGCATAAGCAGAAACTTACTTCCTAAACTGCAGTAGTTTTTTAGTTAGAGTTCTCCATTGGGAAAGGTCTATGAAGTAAGACAGAGAGGTGCTGCCCACCATTGGGAATAAGCAAAGTTCCGAAAGTGACAAGGTTAAATCCCGATAGATAGTATGCTCAGTTCACAGCTTTTTTTTTTTTTCTTCTTCTTCTCCTTCTTCTTCTTCTTCTTCTTCTTCTTCAGTCCTGCAAGTACCAGATCTTTCAGAATACGAGGAAACACAGAGAAAGGAGATTATTAAGAAGTATTAACACCATCAATCACAGAAACACAAACATACCCAACCCTAAAAAATTCTGCAAATTAACCTGACACTGTTCAACTGTAAACCGGATCTTTGTTCTTTCTATTAAAAGTTCATGAAACACACTAGGCAATTATTTCCTAACTTCATTAAGTTTGAGTATTGAAATGCATTATTAAGATAAACAGCTGTAAGTGCATATGGAACAGCAAATGAGTTTCCATCTTCTTAGATCCTTTCTTGCAATTTTCCACTCCATGGTTCTAAAATCTTTGTATCATGCAATCCCTGAATCTTTGTGCAAACCTCTTCTAAGTGTAGGTGTAAACCGCAGCATACAAGGGACTTCTTCCGCTCTGAAGGTGGTCTTAATTTTCCTGTATTTAGAGAGTGATCTGAGAAAAGAAAGCCACGAAGAATGCTCCTGCGAGTCTTCCGGATTGAGAACAAAGTCCTGGGTCTGGTAGGCGCTTTTAGTTTAGCGCTTTCTCGACCGTGCACAGAAGCATAGGCCGGGACAGGAAGAAAGGAGGAAAGAGGAAATGATAAAAATGATGAATTAGAAACACAAGTATCACACGATCATGCTCCCCAATTCTTTACACCTCCTCCGGCAACATCTCCTCGCCAGAAATATAGGAATGCAGGTGGCGTCAGGAGTTGAAGCTCCGGAAACCAACCAGTCCTACAAACTCAGCTAAGTCCCATCACAACCACTTGTGTGAAAGCCGCAGAGTGAAGGGAGACCCAGAAAGGGGGTAAGACAGCAGCGTGGTTACCTTAATACGCAACAGCTTCAACTTCAACCGGCCTGGAAGAACCCTGTAGTGCGGCCTGATCACCTGCGGGACTCGAGATTTAGCCTGTGAGCCTCGGGACGGCACTACACAGCTCCGGGATCACGACCACGCCAGGAGCAGTGAAAAAGAACACCTTGCGTCCCGGGCTCGTGGCGCCTGTCGGCTGTGTGTGTCTGTCACACCTGTGGCGTCCCCACTTGGCACGTCTTTTCCTTCAGACTCGGGCTACCTCCTGCTCTCCTTGCAGGGTTTCTACCTCCAAGCCCCAGCCGTCCCCACCCTTATGTATTCCCACCCCAGGGAAAAGAGTCAAATGTTTGTCCAGTGAATAAACATAATCCGGGAGAAAGATGAGGCGAGTAAGAGAAACCGCACGCCCACGCACGTGAACACACACACACACACACACACACACACACACACACACACACGCACGCACGCACACGCACACGCGGCTGTCCAAAGGCAACCAAGGTATCTCCTACACTGACCTCCTTGGATGCGTGGAAGTCCGCCCCTTCCGGCCTCTACCGCCTCTGCGGTGTCACAGCCGCTCCTCAGAGCTGCCTCTTTTACCAGCGTCGCCACGAGGTGACGGCAGCAGCCAAATCCGCACTCAAAAGTAGCGTCACGAAGATTGGAAGCCTAGAACCCAACCCCGGAACTCCAGCAACCAATCACAGCATAGGAGCACCCCCCCACACCCGTGACCGGAGGAGGTTTTTATTTGTTGTTTTTGTCTGATGTACTGTTGTCCGTTGGTTAGTTTTTACTTTTCGGCCCCACAACCTCCGGGAGGAAGTGAATTTAGGCTGCACACTTTCAATCCTGGGCAGGACGTTCCAAGAGCAGGAAGTGGCTATGTGAGTCTGCACCTCTCAAAGGAATGGGGTAGCTGACTACAAGTTCCAGCAGGCTGTGCGGTTATGGCTCTTACAGCCCAGATCCGGATTGGACCATCAAATCGGAGAATGAAAGCATATTCCAGGTTGCTTGCAATTGTACCGACCTACTGAAGTGAATAGTTTCTGCAGGAGAAAGTACTATTAGTATGCTGGAAAAGTTAGTAAGTTTATTCTAGTATTTGAGAAGTCAGTGATTGTTTGATTAGGGACAGGTGGGAGCATAAAATTGCTTTTTTTCTTGTGCCAAATCAATCTGCCTTAGAATAACAGACTGTTCATAAAAGTTTTTAGTTTTGATGGCATGCAAATCCCCCACAGGGGACAAGGAGGAATATCACTAGAATTAGTAATGATAGCTGCACAACCTGGTGAATGCAGTAAACATTTGGTATTCAAACCAGGAAATGAATTTATAAACGTCCCTCGTATCCACAGGAATGTGGTTTGAGGATGCCCTACACCCCATAATAAAATCCACTGATACTCAGGTCTTTTATACAAAACAATGTGATATTTGCATATAACCTATGTACATCCTCTTGCATATTTAAGTAATTCCTAGATTACTTTTAATACCTGATATAATTTAAATGTTATGTAAATACTTGTTAATTGTATAGGTTACTGAGTTTGAGGAGACTGGCCCAGAGTACTGCCCCCGCATCACAGCTTTGACCACCTTTCAGCTGTCCTGAGTTCCTATGAGGTGGAAACCTGAGTCACGTCCACTTTAGCTAAGTTCATCTGGCTTCAAGAGGGTGGTTGGCACTTAGCTTATGTATAGTTCACGTTGAATGGATCCTACTTCACTTTTCTAACAGTTGGATGAATCCATTTTTTTCTTGATATGACGGGCTGGGCTGGCTGTAGGGGAGGTTATCAGAAGAATATTACCTATTTCCATTTTATGGAATGTCAATAATCAAAACTTGCAGGGGAGGACTGATTCACATACCATAAAGTTCATCATTTGAAAATATAAATACAGTTCAGTAACTTTTATGATATTCACCAGGTTCAGATACTATCATTACTAATTCTAAAATATCATTGTACCACACAAAAAAGAAAAGAAACATCCTGAAAAATCACTCCCATTCTCCCTTCACCCCAGGGATTGGCAAATAATAATCTATTTACAGTATCTACAAACTTGTCAGTTCCATAGATTTTATATGAATGTAATCATGACATATACTGATTCCTTTCACTTACCATAATTGTTTCAAGGTTTTAAGATTGTCAAATATATTAGCTCTTTACTCCTTTTTGCTGCTCTAATATTTCATTGATTTGATTTACTATACATATTGTTTATCCATTCATCTATTGCTGGACATTTGGATTGCTTGTATGTTTTGACTATTTTGAAAAGTGTTGCTGGAAATATTTACATATAAGTATTTGTTTGAGTACCTGTTTTGAATTCGTTGGAGTTATTTCATCTTATTGTAATTCTATTTTAACTTATGTACCAACAAATGCCATAGCAGCTGCATGATTTTATATTCCCACTAGCAACAAATGAGAATTAAACTCTCTCCACATCCTTGCCAATATATATATAGGCAATATATATATATATATATATATATTTTTTTTTTTTTTTTGCAGTACTGGGAATTGAACACGGGGCATACTACCTCCGAGCTACACCCCCAGCCCTAGTTTTTTTTTTTTAATTCTTTATTTTGAAACAGGGTCTCATTCAGTTGCAGAGGGCCTAAGTAGCTGAGGCTAGCCGGGAACCCGGATACTCCAGTCTCAGTCTCCCAAGTACTGGGATTACAAGTGTGTGCCACCACACCGGGCTCCAATATTTGTTATCTATCCCTTTCATTATACCATCCTAGTGGGTATAAAATTGTATTTATTGGGGATAGCATTAAACTACAAAGCTTCTGCTCATCAAAGGAAACCATCAAGAGCCTAAAAAGAAAGCCTACAGAATGGGAGAGGATATTTGCAAGCTATCCCTCTGACAGAGGTCTAATACCTAGGATATACAAAGAACTTAAAAGGTTCTACACTAAGAAAATAAATAATCCAATCAAGAAGTGGGCAGCTGAAATGAATAGACACTTCATGAAAGAAGAGACACAAATGGCCAATAGATACATGAAAAAATGTTCAACATCATTAGCAATCAGGGAGATGCAAATCAAAACTACTCTAAGATTTCATCTGACCCCAATAAGAATGGCAATCATTAAGAAGTCAAACAAATGTTGGCGAGGATGTGGGGAAACTGGGTCTCTTCTATACTGTTGGTGGGATTGCAAGCTAGTTCAACCACTCTGGAGGTCAGTGTGGAGATTCCTCAGAAAAATGGGAATGGACCCACCATATGACCCGGCTATACCACTACTGGGTATCATACCAAAGGGATTGAAACCAGAAAACTACAGTAATATATGCATACCCATGTTCATAGCAGCACAATTCACAGTGGCCAAATCATGGAA
>PVJS01039602.1:0-18825 GCA_004027185.1 Glis glis
ACACACACACACACACACACACACACAAAGTTCTATCAGCCTGGGCAATTTAGTAAGACCCTGTCTCAAAATAAAACACAAAAAGGGCTGGAGATGTAGCTCAGTAGTAGAGAGCCACTGGGCTCCATCCCCAGTACTGAAAACAACAACAAAAATAGATGTTTCCTGCAGCAGACCTAGCTTTTTTTTTGGGGGGGGGTTAAATTTTTATTTTGAAAGCTTGGATAGCTTCAATATCCAGGTCGTGGCAAAATCAGGGCACGTGTAAAATCAGACCTAGCTTTTAAGAAAGCATAAAGGAGCTGGGCATGGTTGCGCATGCCTGTAATCCCAGTACTTGGAAGGCTGAGACAGGAGGATCACAGGTTCAAGGACAGCCTCCGCAAATAGTGAGACTCTCATCAGTCTAGTGAGACCCTATTTCAAAATAAAAATAAAATAGGGCTGGTGGTGTAGCTCAGAGGTAGAATGCTCCTGGGTTCAATCCCCAGTACAAGGAAAGAAGGAAGGAAGGAAGGAAGGAAGGAAGGAAGGAAGGGAGGGAGGGAGGGAGGAAGGAAGGGAGGGGAAGGGGAGAAAGGAAGGACAACCAGAATCCAAACTTTCCGTTTTCTCGGCAGAAGTCAGAGTGGGGCCCATGGAATGCCAGGAGAGACACCTGAAGAGGGGGCCCTTGATGGGAAGGGCCTCCCCGAGGCCACAGCTGGCCAGGCAGAGCCCGGCTGGCCCCCGTCCCTGTCTCCTCCCTCTGCCTGGCCCTCCACCCTGTACCTGGGCGCTGGCTCTGGGCCAGGCTGAAGCCCGAGGGAGACAGTCTTTCGCCAGCAGGGCGGGACGGCCCCACCCAAGGTGGGCACATTTCATCACCGTGAACCTGGCCAGGCCCCTGCAGCCTCTGCAGCCTGGGAAAAGCTGTGCTGTGCAAACACTGGGCTACCCGGATCCCCGTGGCCACTCCTATGTCAGTGCCCGGGGGTGGGGGAGGACTGCCTGTGGGGCCCTTCTCCTGTCAGGGCAGCTCCAGGGCTCACTCTGGGTGGGGGTCCTGGCGGGGTTCCTGCCAGGGGATACATCAAAGAGGTCCTGCCCAGGTTTGCTTGCTGCCCCACCTATGGCAAGTGTTGGTAAATGATCATAAAAATTATTATCCCCGAGCCGGGTGTGGTAGCACTTCCCTGTATTCCCAGTACTTGGGAGGCTGAGACAGGAGGATCACAGGTTCGAGGTCAGCCTCAGCAACTTAGCAAGACCATGTTTCAAACTAAAAAATAAAATAGAGCTGAGGATGTAGCTCAGAGGTAGAACACCCCTGGGTTCAATCCTCAGTACCACCCCAAAAAAAAAAAATCCTTGGTTACTCTGCCTGGCATTTGACTAGTATTTTCTCACTTAATCTTCTCTTTCTTTTTTTTTCCTTTGGGGGGACTGACTGGGGATTGAACCTAGGGGCATTCTACCTCTGAGATACACCTCAGCCCTGTTTGTTTGTTTCTGTTTTGAAACAGGGTCTTATTAGGTTGCTGAGAGTCTTGCTATGTTGCTGAGGTTGTCCTCGAACCTGTGATCCTCCTGTCTCAGCCTCCTGAGTACTGGGATTACAGGTGTGCGCCACCATGCCTGGCTTATTGTTTCTTTATTTTGGAACAGGGGTCTTCCTAGGTTCCTGAGAGTCTCGATAAGTTGCTGAGACTGTCCCAGAACCAAGATCCTCCTGTCTCAGCCTCCCAAGCCAGGCTCACCTCCAGCTCTTGTTATTTTTTATTTTGAAACAGGGTCTTGCTAAGTCACTGAGGCTGACCTCAAACCTGGGATCCTCCTGTCTCAGCCCCCCAAGTACTGGGATTACAGCCAGGCGCGGTGAGGTGGCTATGTCCCTGTCCTACAAGATGAAGATATTAGGGCCCCAAGAAGGGCAGTGGGTCTCCCAGGTGTGACGGCCAGCATGTGTTGGAGCTGAGACTGTTCCACTCCAAATTCGCACTCTTCGTCACCACACTCCAGTGACCCAGTGGCTGCCACACACTCCCAACCTCCTCCCAAGGAAAAGGGCACCCCAACACGGGTGCCAGAAAGACCCTCTGAGCTGGGTGTGGTGGCGCACGCTTGTAATCCCAGTACTTGGGAGGCTGAGACAGGAGGATCGCAGGTTTGAGGACAGCCTCAACAACATATTTAGACTCTCAGCAACCTAGTGAGACCCTGTTTCAAACTGAAAAATAAAATAGGGGTGGGGGTGTAGCTCAAAGGTAGAATCCCCTGGGTTCAATCTCCATTACCACAAAAGAAAAAGAAGAAAGAAAAGAAAGAAAGGAAGGAGGGAGCGAGGGAGGGACCCTCTGGATAGATCACAACATGGCTGCAGGTGCCGCGGGTGGGGGACAGGACCCTGGCGTGGCCATGACAGAAGCATGTCCTTGGAGTTTCCCCATTGCCTGGGTCACCTGCTAGGGAAGACTGAGGGATGGGAGCCAGCGCTGGACAAAGAGGAAGCAGCTACGGGTGGCAGGTCTGGGCAGGCGCCTGCACAGTGATGAGTCTGGGCCCTGACCGGGCAGCCATTGGAGTAGCCCTCTGAGGGCTAGCGCCCTGAGGGGCAGCCGAGAGAACCTGTCCATAGAGACCACCGTGGAGACACAGGCTCTCTCTGCTGAGCTTCCCAGCAGCCGGGCAGGGTGGGAGACAATCCAGGTGGCCATCGGCCCCATGAAGGATCAGGTGGTATTCTTCAACACTCCTGGAGCAGCCTGTGAAACTCTTCACCAAAGAGACAATGAGGGGTCAGAGCCCTGGATGCAAAATGGGAGGTGGTGGAGACGCAGGGGCTGAGGCTGAGGCCCCCAACCCAGGGTGGAGTCCTAACTTGGAGGGGGGGCTTCAGAAAGGGTTTACTGGAGACGGGCTTATCTGAGCCCAGCTTTGAAAGGCAAATGGAAGTGGTAGGGCTTCTTGCCCAGGTAACCACAGGATTAGTGTGAAAATCAGATGAGCGAATAAAAGGAAAAGTACCTTCTGACCTAAGTTGTTTGGTGTGTGTGTGTGTGTGTGTGTGTGGTGCTGTATTGCACCCCTGAGTCTAATCGCCCTGGGTTCAATAAGCAGTAACAGAAAGGAGAACAAAAACAAACAAACAAAAAATGGGTGTCAGGGATGGAGAGAAGGAAAGAGGGTTCTGTTCCCATTCTTCAGAACTTGGGAAGTTGCTTTGTTTTTTGCCCTAACTTGTTGTTGTTTGTTGTTTTAATCGTGGTGCCGGGGCTGGAACCCAGCGCTCGGGCATGCTAGACAAGCACTCAACCACAGGGTCACATCCCCGGTCCACCTCCTGCACAAACTCGATGCTCCCGGAGCCCCTGCCTCCGGCACCTCCCTCCACGTGTGGTCGAACCCGCCACCCGCTCCCACATCTCTGCCAGCCGCGCGGTTCCTGCTTGGCCGTCAGGACTCAGCTTTCCAGAGTGTCCAACTCTCGGCCCAGGGCTCCTGACCTTTCTCGAACTCTCTCCCTCCGCTTGACCTCCAGTGCCTGTAGGTCCTGAGCAGGCCTGGGCCCTCTGGGGGACTGAACCCACGCAGGGACCTAGAACGCTTCACACCTGGCTCTCGGCTCCCCCATCATGACCTCCTGACACCCAGCGCCGTGGGCTCATTGCTGCTGTCTTGAGAGAAGATGTTGCTCTAGAAGAGGGTCTGAGGAGTTCCCAGACAGTGGGGAGCCCTTGACGCAGGACCACTGGGGCCTTGACAGACGTGACGGAAGGGAATTTCAGCACATGTCGGTAGAGGCTGAGATTTATTTAGGAAAGCAAGGGATCCACATTCAAGGGAGAATGTGGTCATGGAGACGCGTTGGGGGCTCACAGTTCTTTTATTTATGTATTTACATATTTATTTATGCACTAGGGATTGAACACAGGGGCACTCTACCTCCAAGCTATACTTCCAATCCATTTTATTGATTTTATTTTATTGTGGTACTGGGGATTAAATCCAGGAGCATTCTATCTCTGAGCTACATACCCAGTCCTTTATTTTATTTTATTTATTTTTTGTTTTGTTTTGAAATAGGGTCTCTCTAGGGTGCTGAGAGTCTCACTAAGTTGCTGTGGCTGGTCTAGAACCTGCCATCCTCCTTCTTAGTCTCTCCCAATATTTTTTATTTTGAAACAGGGTCTTGCTAGGTTGCTGAGGCTGTCCTCTAACCTTACATTCTCCTGTGTCACCCTCCCAAGTACTGGGATTACAAGCATGCACCACCACACCTGGTTTCATAGATCTGATATTATTTTATTTTATTTTTGTGTGTGTGTTGTACTAGGGATTGAACCCAGGGGCTTTCTACCTCCAAGCTACACCCCTAGGCCTATTTTTATTTTTTATTTTGAAACAGGGTCTCTCTAGGTTGATGAGAGTCTCACTACTTGCTGACTCTGTCCTTGAACCTGTGATTTCTCCTGTCTCAGCCTCCTAAGTACTAGAATTACAAGTGTGCGCCACCACACCTGGCTTCATAGATCTTTTAAAGGAAGCTTAGTACCTGGGTTTAGTGGTGCATACCTATAGTCCTAGTACTTGGGAGGCTGAGACAGGAGGATCTCAGGTTCAAGGCCAGCCTCAGCAACTTAGTGAGAACCTCAGCAACTTAGCAAGGTCTTGTTTGAAAATAAAAAGGGCTGGAGATGTAGCTCAGAGGTAGAATGCCCCTGCTGAGTTCAACCTTTAATAGCAAAAAAAAAAAAAAAAAAAGAAATTAGCAACTTAAAGGAAGCTGGTTGCAAGGTGGGTATGGAAAGGTCCCTGAGAACCACACCCGTCCACTGATCACAACAGCGTTCCTGGTCATCACCTTCTGGATCTGTGACGTGGCCTCTATTTTCACATCAAGAGATAAGACTGGAAAGTCCCCCCATTACAGGTATCGCGTCGCTCTTGCTTAAACTATTCACTGGAAAAGCTACTTAATGGTATACAAGATGATTTTCATAAGTGAGTGAATTTTGGGGGTTAAGATTTACGGATTTCCCCCAAAATTCAGAGTGACAGGCCTGAGAAAAAGAGAGTGAAAGAGATGGCTTAGGGAGCAACAGATCTGTGTGTGTGTGTGTGTGTGTGTGTTTGTGTGTGTGTGTGTGTGTGTGTGTGTGTGTTACTGGGGATTGAACCCAGGGCACTCTACCTCCCAGCTACACCCCCAGCCATTTTTATTTTTTTGTTTTGCTGAGAGTCTCGTGACATTGCAAAAGCTGTCCTTGAACCCGTGATCCTCCTGTCTCAGCCTCCCAAATACTGGGATTACAGGCATGGGTCACCTTATATCCCCTTTCTACCTATTCCTTTTATTTCCTTTATCCTACTTTAATAGCACATGTCCTTTTGGGAACCTGGCTTTTTCACTCAAAATGTGTGTGAAGCCAGGTGTGGTAGCACACATCTGTAATCCCAGTACTTGGGAGGCTGAGACAGGAGGATCGCAGGTTTGAGGACAGCCTTGGCAACTTAGTGAGACCCTCAGCAACGTCACAAGACCCTGTTTCAAAAAAAAAAAGAAAGAGAGAGAAAGAAAGAAAAAGAAGAAAGAAAGAAAGAAAGAAAGAAAAGAGAGAAAGAGAGAAAGAGAGAAAGAAGAGAGAGAAAGAAAGAAGCTGGGCGTGGTGGCACACACTTGCAATCCCAGTACTTGGGAGGCTGAGACAGGAGGATTGCAAGTTCAAGGACAACTTCAACAAGTAGTGAGACTCTCATCAACCTAGCGAGACCCTGTTTCAAAACAAAAATAAAATAGGGCTGGGGGTGTAGCTCAGAGATAGATCGAATGCCCCTGGGTTCAATTCTCAGTACAAAAAAAAAAAAAAAGACTCACAATAGGAAAAAGTGAGCTAAGAACACGAGCAGACAATTCACAGAAAAAAAAAAAAAAAAAGAAACTCCACTCGCCCACTGTTTTTCCAGTGCGGGGCGAGCGCTCAGGCTAGGCAAGCGCTCCACCTCTGAGCCACATCTTCGGCCCCTCAGAGGACTCCCGAGAAGACAGCCAGCTTCACCTGTGCTAAGCACAGTGCGTACCCGAGCCAGCACTGATTTATTGGTTCCACTTGTCAGATTGGCAAAGAGCAACCATTTGTCAGTACACCGAGCTGGCAAAGACATGGAGAAACAATCCTCAGATATTCCTGCTGATATTTCTGCTGTGTCAACGGGAACAAAGAGTCTGGAGAACAATTTGGCAATAGGTACAGAAGTTATGGACAGTCGAGCCAGCGTGGTGGCGCACGCCCGTAATCCAGGACTTGGGAGGCTGAGACTGGAGGATCGCAGGTTTGTGGCCAGTCTCAGCAACTAGTGAGAACCTCAGCAACTCAGTGAGACCGTGTTTCAAAATAAAAAGGGCTGGGGATGTAGCTCGGAGGTAGAACTCACCTGGGTTCAGTCCAAGAAAGAAAGAAAGAACAAAAGGTTAAACAAAATGTACAAGCTTCCTCCTGGGGAATGTGAGTGCTCAGTGAGAGAGCTGTCAGCTGGTTATGACTCAGTCTCCCCAGCAGCTTCTTACCTGGCTACATTCCACAGCTGGTGTGTGTGTGTGTGTGTGTGTGTGTGTGTGTGTGTGTGTGTGGTGTTGTGTTTTGGTTTGCTTATTTCTCTTTTTTATCATTAAGAAACTTTAGTTTTTAGATAAAGTTCTTTATTTTCTGTCTCCCCACCACGGCTGGTTGAGGAGGGATGAGAAGAAGGAACAGGATGGATCCTGAGGTTCAACAACCCAGTGGCGGGCTGTGCACTCCGTCCCGAGTGCTCATCGCAGATCCCTAATCTACATTCCTCTGAGCAAAATTTTCCTAAAGAACACAAAGGTGCCTTGAGTTCTTACACATAATGTTTAAACGAAGCAAGAAAGTACTGATTCTTTCCAATTAGGTTTTGCACCAGGTATGGTGGTTGCATAACTGTCATCCCAGTACTTGGGAGGCTGAGACAGGAGGATTGAAGGTTAGAGGTCAGCCTCAGCAATTTAGTGAGACCCTCGTCAACTTAGTGAATCCTCAACAATTTAGCAAGACTCTGCTTCAAAATAAAAAAGAAAAAGGAGCTGGGCGTGGTGGCCATTCTACCTCTGAGCTAAACCCCTGGCCTTTTTAAAACTTTAATTTTTAATTTTAATTAAATTAATTAACTAATTAATTACATTTTGTGGTACTCCAGGGTCATTCCACCTCTGAGCTACACCCCCAACCCTTTTTATTTTCTTTTTTGTTGTTGTTGTTGTTGCTGGGGATTGAACCTAGAGGCATTCTACCTCCACGCTACACCCTAGCCCTTTTTATTTTTTTGTTTTTGAAACAGGGTCTTGCTAAATTGTTGAGACTGGCCTTGAACCTACAATCCTCCTGTCTCAGCCTCCCAAGTACTGGGATTACAGGTATGCACCACCGCACCTGGCTTTTATTTTTCTTTTGAAACAGGGTCTCACTAAGTTACTACTCGCTGGCCTCAAACCTGTGATGCAGCCTCCCAGGTACGGGGATTACGGTGTGCACCACCCTCCCAGCTCTCCGTCCACTTGTGCGAGTGTGGTACTGGGGATTGACCCCAGGGGCATTCTACCTCCAAGTACAGCCCCAGCCCCATTTTATTTTATTTGTGGTACTGGGGATTGAACCCAGAGGCATTCTACCTCCAAGCTACACCCCCAGCCCCATTTTATTTCTTTTTTGGAAACAGGGTCTCACTGGGTTGACGAGAGTCTCACTACTTGCTGAGACTGGCCTCAAACCTGCTATCCTCCTGTCTCAGCCTCCCAAGTACTGGGATTACAGGTGTGTGCCACCATGCCCGGTCCCCAGCCCTATTTTTTGTTTTGTTTTGCTTTTGAAACAGGGTCTCATTAAGTTGCTGAGGGCCTCCCAAGTTGCTGAGGCTGGCGTCAAAACTGTGATCCTCCTGTCTCAGCCTCCCAAGACATTTAATCCCTAATCTAAACATGATATAACTTGTCATTTGGAATTTGTCCAATCTATCATGTTTTTCTTTAAGAAATATATCTGCAAGGCTGGGCATGGTGGCACACACTTGTAATCCCAATACTTTGGGAGGCAGAGACCAGAGGATCCAGGTTCACGGCCAGCCTCAACTCTCTCTCTCTCTCTCTCTACTTAGTGAGGCCCTCCACAACTTCGTGAGACCCGGTTTCAAAATAAAGTATAAAATATAGGGCCAGAGGCGGGGTGTAGCGCGGAGGTAGAACGCCTCTGGGTTCCATCCCCGGTACCACAAAAAAAAAAGAAAAGAAATATATCTGCTATATTAGAAAAAACTCAAAATTAGTCTTTATACATTACAAATAATTATTTATAATTAATTATAAGTAATTATGCTATAATCTTTTTTTCCAGGGCCAAGGATCGAACCCAGGGTGTTGCACATGCCAGGCAAGAGCTCTGTCACTGATCTAAATCCCCTTTATAATAGTATAATCTTTAATTGTACCTTTCAATTTCTAATATTATATATTAGTGTTGAAAGTGTCCATAGCTTTTTTTTTCTTTTTGGTACTGGGTATTGAACCTGGGGGCTTTTTACCTCTGAGATACAACCCCAGCCCTACTTAAAAAAAAAGGGAGGCTGAGACAGGAGGATCGCAGGCTCACAGCCAGCCTCGGCAACTTAGCGAGGCCCTCTACAACTTAGTGAGGCCCTCTGCAACTTAGTGAGACCCTGTTTCCAAATAAGAAATAAAATTGGACTGGGGGGTGTAGCTCAGAAGTAGAATGCCCCTGGGTTTAATCCCCAGTGCCACAAAAATAAATTAAATTAAATTAGAAAATTAAAAAAAAACAGGGTCTTTAAACTGGGTATGGTGGCACATGCTTGTAATCCCAGTACTTAGGAGGCTAAAACAAGAGGATTACAGGTTCGAGGACAGCTTCAGCAAGTAGTGAGACTCTCAGCAACCTAACAAGACCCTGTTTCAAAACCAAAAAAGAAAAAAAAACAAAAACAAAAAGAGGGGTGTAGTTCAGAAATAGAATATCCCTGGGTTCAATCCCTAGTAACACACACACACACACACACACACACACACACACACACACACATATATATATATATATATAAATAAATAAATATCAACAAACAAACAAACAAATAAATGGGCTGGTGGTATAGCTCAGAGGTAGAATGTCCCTGGGTTAAGTCCCCAGTACCAAAAGAAAAAAAAAGGAATGCTATTCTGATTCATGCCTCAGCACGGATGAGCCGTGGAAACATGCTCAGTGAATGACACCAGGCAGGAAGTGACAAAGAGGAGGCCATTCCACTCACATGAGCCATGCAGGGTAGTCAAGTTCATAGAAACAGAAAGTGGATTAGAGGTTACCAGGGAGAATGGGGTTATTGCTCAATGGGCAGAGATTTCTGTTTGGGATGATGAACGGTTTGGAAACAGATAGTGGTGATGTGTGTATGCTATTGCAAATATAATTAATGGTACTGGAGTGTCCAACTAAAAATCATTAAAATGGTAAATATTACAGTTTCCATTATTTTCCACAATAAAAAAATAGCTTTGAAAAATGTGGCTTTAGCTGGGTGTGGTGGCGCATGCCTGTAATCCCAGTACTTAGGAGGCTGAGACAGGAGGACTGCAGGTTCAAAGCCAGCCTCAGCAACCTAGCAAGGTCCCCAGTAACTTAGCAAGACCCTGTTTCAAAATAAAAATAAAATAGGTCTAGGGGTGTAGCTCAGAGGTTGTTATGGTTAGATATAGAATGTCCCCTGAGCTCGTGTATTAATGTTCAGGGATGATGTAATTAAGTCATGAGGGTTGTGATCTCATCAGGGGATAAATCCATTGTAATGGGCTTACTGGGTGGTAACCTAGGCAGGTGAGCTGTGGCTGGAAAGGTGGGTCCCTGGGGTGTGGCCTTAGGGACTGTGCTTGTGTCTTTGAATCCCCTTGCTTGCTTGCTTTCCTGGTTTCCGGCCTCCATGATGTGAGAACAGAGCCCTTGCTCCTTCCCTCTCTCTGCTTCCCGCCACCACGCCCTGAGATCCGCAGACCCCGGCCTCACATGAACTGAACCCGAGATCTCCAAACACTGAGCAAATAAATTTTCCTTCCTCTAATTTGTGTGGTCAGTTGTTTGGGATTATAGCAATGAGAACGTTGGCCAAGACAGAGGTAGAGTGCCCCTAGGTTCAATTCTCAAGACCACCAAAAAGGAAAAAAGAGAAGTGTGGCTTAGCCAGGCAGATTGGCACACACCTGTAATCCAAGCTACTCAGGAGGCTGAGGCAGGAGGATCACAAGTTTCAGGCCAGCCTGAGTAACTAAGTAAGACCTTGTCTCAAAATAAAATATAAAAAGGGCTAGGGATATAACTCAGTGGAGAATGTGTCTAGGTTCAATCCCTATTACTGCGAAGAAAAAATAAGGAAAGATAAGAGTTAAGGAGCACTGGGAAGGCTGTGGAGCAGAGGCCCCGCACACTGCTGGCAAGAACGCAAACCGGAGGAACACTTGATGGAGGTTCCACGGTAGGGATCCATCTGCCATCAAGAGGCCTAAAGCAGCGGTTTCCAACTCCGGCTACATGTTAAGATAGGCCGGTGAAGCCGGGCACGGTGCGCACGCCTGTCACTCCAGTACTTGGGAAGCTGAGACAGGAGGATTGCAGGCTCAAGACCAGCCTCAGCAACTTAGCAAGACTCTCAGAACTTAGTGAGACCCTGTTTCAAAATTAAAAAAAAAATAGGGCTGGGGGTATAGCTTAGAGGTAACCCTAGTACTACACACACACACACACACACACACACACACACACACACACACACAGCTAGTAGTGCAGCTCAGAGGTAAAATGCTCTAGATTCAATCCCTAGTAACAAAAACAAAATAAAATAAAAAGAGCTAGGGGTATAGCTCAGAGGTAGAACGCCCCCGGTTTGGTTCCCAGTGCCATTAAATTAATTGATTTAAATAAAATGAAATATATTTACAGCTGGGCAAGGTTGCACACTCCTGTAATTCCAATACTTGGGAGGCTGAGACAGGAGGATCACAGGTTTGAGGACAGCCTCAGCAATGTAGAGAGACTCTCAGAAACCTAGTGAGACCCTGTTTCAAAAAAAAAACAAAAAGGGCTGGGGGTGTAGCTCAGAGGCAGAATGCCCCTGGGTTCAATCCCCAGTACTAAAAATAAATAAATAAATAAATATATAAATAAATAAATAGAAAAAAAAAGAAAAGAGATCTATTTTGCCGAAGGTTCTGGCCCACAGGGAGGGGCCACATCTGGTGTTGGCCTCCTCGCTGGCAGAGTCCCAAGGCTGCTCAGGGCATCACGTGGTCAGAGGCAGGGAGTGTGCAAATGTGTGTATGTGTGTGTGTGTGTGTGTGTGTGTGTGTGTCCTCTGGTCTCTCCTTATAAAGCCACCAGTATTCCGTCATGGGGGCCCCACCCGGATGACCTTATCTAATCCTAATCACCTGCCAACAGCCCCACCTCTAACCACCACGGTCTGATTAATCTCCACCCTCCTAATGCCTCACAATGGAGATTAGATTTCAACACAGGAATCTTTGGGGACACACTAGAGCTGCATCCAACCCATAGCAACCATAGAAGGAAAGAGATGTCGCGGGACAGTAGGCGCCACTTAGGGTATAAAACTGGACGGTCGTCTTGCCCCAGGGTCGGTTCCCTACTTTGGAAAGCCGTCAAGCGACTTATACATGAGATTATTCTTTTATTGGGAGACATCACGTCTGCATCTCTCAAATTCAGAGAAAGATTAATGGGCGTATATAAAAAGAGAGGGTGATGAAGCAAATGAGTGAGGCGAAATACTCAAAAATCTGGGTGAAGGGGACAGAGGAGCTCTTTGTACTGTTTTTTTTTTTTTTTTGCAGTGCTTCTGTAAGTTTGAAATGATTTCAAAATAATTTATTTTTAAAAAAATAATAGCCGGGAGTGGTGGCGCACACTTGTAATTCCAGTACTCGGGAGGCTGAGACCAGAGGATCCGGGTTCTTGGCCAGCCTCAGCTACTTAAATGAGGCCCTCCGCAACTTAGTGAGACCCTGTTTCAAAAAAAATAATTAAAAAAACAGGGCTGGGGGTGTACCTCGGAGGTAGAATACCCCTGGGATCAATCCCCAGTACCACAAAAAAGATAAAAATAAATAAATAAAGTCCCAGGGATGGTGGCACACATATGTAATCCCAGCTACTTGGGAGGATGAGGCAGGAAGATCACAGTTTGAAGCCATCCTAGGCAATTTAGGGAGACCCTGCCTGTCTCAAAATTAAATAAAAAGGGCTGGGGGTGGAGCTCAATGGTAGAGCATTTGCCTAGCTTGCCTGAGGCCCTGGATTCCATCCCCAGTAAAAGAGAGAAAGTGAGAGAGAGAAAAAGAGACTCCCGATTGCCTGCGATTGCCGGGAGGGGTGTGTGCTTGCTTGGGGTGTCCTGGCTGCCAAGGAATATGTACTTATTTATTCTCCCTCCCCCACATTAACCCCTTCCTCCCTAGGGGAGCTACTGCGCAGTGGAGCTGGGACCAGGGAAGGACCACACCTGAGCAAACACCAAACCCTCAGCTGGGATAAAGGCTGCGCCTGGACTTTTTACGACTCTTATCGTCACCGCCACTGCTGGGCCCTGCTGTCTGTGTATACAGAGATTTAGAAAACAACAGGCCCCGCGCCTTGCTGCTCAGCCCTTGGGAATAGCGATGCAGTGTGCCTGGCTGGAAGAGCTTGCTTCCCGCCCTTCTGGCTAACTGCTCCCACACCATGTGGACCTCTGTCTGCGATTTGGAGAGGGGAACCCAGAAAAGAGAATTGAAAACCACGAGCCCAAAGCCACCTGGCACAGTTGTGTGTAGGGGGTGGGGGACTGCAAGCAAATGCTATAGGATCTTTTATTTTTTATTTATTTTTTATTTTTTTATTTTTTTGCGGTACTGGGGATGGAACCCAGGGGCATTCTACCTCCGAGCTACACCCCCAGCCCTATTTTTTTATTCTTTATTTTAAAACAGGGTCTCACTAAGTTGCAGAGGGCCTCACTAAGTAGCTGAGGTTGGCCACGAACCAGGATCCTCCTGTCTCAGCCTCCCAAGTACTGGGATTACAAGCGTGCGCCACCACACCTGGCTATTATTATTTATTTATTTATTTATTTATTTATTTATTTATTTATGTGGTACTGGGGACTGAACCCAGGGCATTCTACCTCTCAGTTACACACCCCAGCCTTTTTTATTTTTTGTTTTGAAATAGGGTCCTGCTAGGTTGTTGAGAGTTTCGCTATATTGCTGAGGCTGGCCTTGAACCTGTGATCTTCCTGTCTCAGCCTCCCGAGTACTGGGATTACAAGCGTGCACCACCACACCCAGCTTTTCCTTGACTTAAAATGAACTTTCAGAACCAAGTGTGGTGGTGCATGCCTGTAATCCCAGCATTTGGGAGGCTGAGACAGGAGGATCACGGATTCAAGGCCAGACTCAGCAATTTAGCAAGAGCGTATTTCACAAATAAAAAGGACTGGGGGTGTAGCTCAGTGATAGAACCCCCTGGGTTCAATCCCCAATACCCCTCCCCCAAAAAAGATTAGGTCAAGAGTGTAAGCCTGAGCTGGGGGTGTGGCTTGGTTGTAGAGCACTTTCTAGGTGTGCAAGACCCTGGGTACATTCCCTAGCACGAAGGACGGAAGGACAGAAGAAAGGGGGTGAAGGAGGAAAGATGTGAGCCCTTCTCCAAACTGACTAGTGTCCTGACTAAAAAAGGGGAATTACGCCAGGCATGGTGGTGCCCGCTTGTAATCCCAGTACTTGGGAGGCTGAGACAGGAGGATCCGGGTTCGTGGCCAGCCTCAGCTACTTAGTAAGGCCCTCGGCAACTTAGCGAGACTCTGTTTCAAAATAAAGAATAAAAAAAAATAGGGCTGGGGGTGTAGCTCAGAGGTAGAATGTTCGTGGGTTCAATCCCCAGGACCACACACACACACACACACACACAAAAGGAGTCAGTTGGGTGCAGAGGGAGACAAACACAGGGAGAATGGGCCATGTGAACACAGAGGACCAGGGTGACCATCAGGGTGGTGGCTCTACAGACGATTGCCAACAAACTACAAGAAGCAGGGAGAGAGGCCTGGAACAGATTCCCCGCACGATTGTGCAGAGCACCTGCCTTACCGAACCTCGAGCTAGACGTCTAACCCTGCACTGTGAGGCGCCTCTCTGGTTGAAGCCACCTACCATGTGATAAGGAAGCTCCAGGAAATGAGTGTCCTCTCCACTGCCATCACCGTCAGCATGACCCCACCACCGCTGCCCTCGCCACCACCATCATCATCACTGTCGTCTTACTACCTCGGGTGGAGCTAGCGACAGTCCATCACTGTCCTGAGACCTGACCTGTGTGACCACCATGGTCCTATGAGGTAGCTGCTGTTATTAACCCCTTCATCTAAAGAAAACGAAACTGAAGCTCAGAAGGGTGAATCACCGTCCCAAGGCCACCAGACAGGACGCGTCATCTTTCTTGTCTGTCGCTCACCTGCTGGAAGTCTGCTTTTTTTTCTTAGCTTATGTATTTATTTATTTATTTATTTATTTATTTATTTATTTTGTGGTACTGGGGGTTGAACCCAGGGGCATTCTACCTCCAGGCTACACCCCCAGCCCTATTTTTTACTCTTTATTTTGAAACAGGGTCTCACTAAGTTATAGAGGGCCTCACTAAGTAGCTGAGGCTGGCCGCGAACCTACGATCCTCCTGCCTCAGCCTCCCAAGTACTGGGATTACAAGCATGTGCCACCACGCCCGGATTTTATTTTATTTTATTTTTTGCTACTGGGGATTAAACCCAGGGACCTCTGAGCTACCTCCCAACCCTTTTTATTTTGAAGCAGGGTCTCGCTGATTTGCTGAGGCTGGCCTCAAACCTGTAATCCTCCTGTCTCAGCCTCCCGAGTCCTGGGATTACAGGCCCGCGCCACCACGCCGGGTTTGGGTGTCTGCTTTGAGCAAATGCGTCATTTGTGTCATCATTCCCACTCAGCTCAGGCCGCTCAAGGACACACCAAGAGCATATGACGGGCAGTGCCAGGCATGGAGTCCTATCCCCAGATCTGGCCGCTGTTTGCACTGAGTGCCTTTGTCCCCACAGCCAAGACTGTCCCAGGTCCGATGCCAGCAACCTTCAGCGGAGGTGTCAGTCACCTTAAATGCAGTCGCAGGTGGATTATGATGGGTTTTATTGCTCCGCTAACTAGGGGCATTAACCAGGTACGTAGGAATCATGACTCAGAAGGAAATAAATCTGTGCTGTGGCCATCGGGAAGGGCCCAGGGACTGCTGGAAGGTTCCTGAGCAGTAACGGTGCGTGGTTCTCCATATCTGCCTTCAGGCCTGGTACCATGCTTAGCACATAAAAATGGCTTCATCCATGTTTATTGAATTTGTTTGACCTTTTTATTTTACTTATTTATTTATTTATTTATTTATTTGCAGTACTGGGGATTGAACCCAGGAGCATTCTACCTCCGAGCTACACCCCCAGCCCTATTTTTTATTCTTTATTTTGAAACAGGGTCTCACTAAGTTGCAGAGGGCCTCACTAAGTAGCTGAGGCTGGCTGAGAACCCAGATCCTCCTGTCTCAGCCTCCCAAGTACTGGGATTACAAGCGTGCGCCACCACACCTGGCTTGTTTGATTCTTTTAAACCTAGCCAAAGCCCCTAAACTTTCTTTTGTTCATTTGTTTGTTTGTTTGTTTTCAGTGCTAGGGAATGAATCCAGGGCCTTAGGCATGCCAGGCAATTGCTGTACCACTGAGCTAGACAGGGTCTCACTAAATTGCTCAGGCTGGCCTTGAATTTGCCGTCCTCCGACCTCAGCTTCCTGCGTTGCTGGGATTAGAGGCCTGTGCCCCTGCAAGTGGCTAACATTCTTTGGTTAACAAACGTACTGACCTTTCTCCCTTTTCCCATCTCCCATCTTTATCCTAAGATATTTTTGTTGTTATTGTTGTTGAAAGAGTAGATGACGATCAGTTTTAGAAGTTCAAATACTGTGGGGTGTGGTGGCACATGCCTACCACCCTAGAGACCCAGGAGAATTGCAAGTTGGAGGCCGGTCTGGACAACTGAGAGAGACCTTGACTCCACGTACAAAATTACAAGGGTGGGAGTAGAGCTCAGTAGTAGAGTACCCCTGGGTTCAATCAGCAGTTCTGGGAAAAAGAATTCTAATAGTCTTCTTGGGTTTGGGACTGTAGTTGAATTATTACATTTTAATTGTCCACATGTTTGCAGAGCCTCTGGCAATTTTCAGAACCCTTGGTTGCTTGAAGATTGCAGGTATTTACAGAATTCCACACTAATTTTTGTTTTTTAATCATTATTATTATTATTAGTGTGTGTGTGTGTGTGTGTGTGTGTGTGTGTGTGTGTGTGTGTTAGTTACTAGGGATTGAACTCAGGGGCATTCTACCTCTGAACTACACCCCCAGCCTATTTTTTAATTTTTTTATGTGGAAACGGGATCTCACTAAGTTGCAGAGAGCCTTGCTAAGTTCCTGAGGCTGGCTGCAAACCTTCGATCCTCCTCTCTCAGTCTCACAAGTACTGGGATTACAGATGTGCGCCCCCCCCCCCAATCCCAGCTTAAAGTGGTGTTCTTAACAAATGTCACAGAAATGAATTTAAGGCTGCGTTAGTCAGAGGCACAGAGGTTTATTTGGGAAAGCAAGGGCTGTACATTCAAGGGGGCACATGGGCCATCTCAAGACAAGAGATGTTTTTGGGGTTCTTGGGCTCTTTTCTGTTTCTTTTGTGGTACCGGTGATTGAACCCAGGGACACTTTAGCTCCAAGCTACACTCCCAGCCCTTTTTTATTTTTTGTTTTGAAACAGGGTCTCACTAGGTTGTTGAGGGTCTTACTAAGTTGCTGAGGCTATCCTTATGCTGACCTGGTCTCCTCTATCTGATCAGTAGATAACACTAGAAAGTCCCATAAATTATAGTTTTCTTAAAATATAAATCTCTTTGAACTGGGTGCAGTGGTGCACACCTGTAATTCCAGTACTTGGGAGGCTGAGACAGGAGGATCACAGGTTCGAGGCCAGCCTCAGTAATTTAGCAAGGCTGTCAGCAACTCAGTGAGACCCTGTTTCAAAACAAAAAATAAAATAGGTCTGGGGGTGTAGCTCGGAGGTAGAATGCCCCTGGGCTCAATCCCCAGCACCACAAAAAGAAAGATGCACCTCACCGAACATCACCCCAAATTCCATAATACCCTCTGACTTTTTCTTCCCTGGTTAAATCCCCTTCTCTCCAGGTCCTGATCCCACCTAACCCTCAAGGAGAAAAGGGAACTAAAAAAGAAATTTGCAGCAAGTTCTTAGGCACCTGGGTGCACCGCCACGGAGGAGACACAGAGGCGGCCCCGCACCGGGATGGGGTGCAGCGGCCAGCAGCAGGACGATGCTGGCTGCCCTGGGGGCGCGCCCTGCTCCTTGGCCACAGCTGCCATCTGCCTGAATCTTTGCTAATCGAATCCTCTTCTCCCAGTGACTCATGTGGCTGTTTCGGAGCGAGGATGCACCTGGAATGAGAAGTGGGTCCAGCCTGGGAACATGCTCCAGGGCCGCTCGGTCGTCCGAGCCAGGGATCTTGCTGTAAAAGCAAGGCCTGGTGCAAGGCCGGGCCTCGCTTCGTGCTGCTCTCCTGGTCTCCTTCAACCGCCTGGGCTTGGACAATGCACCTGTGATCGCGGCCCCTGGCTTCAGGCTCCGTCCAGAGGGCTGGTCCAGGCCTCCCCAGCTCCTGCCGCACCCCGGGGTCACTTTGCGCCCTGTCTCAGGGAAGTCTCCCCATCCCCTCCAAGAGCTAGAGGCAAGCCCTGGCCTAGGGCTTGCCTCTGTCTAGAGTTTCCTGGGGAATTGATTCCTGAGGGGGTGACTTGATTCTCTGGGGAAGAGTGCTGCAGGGGTGACCCTGCCCTGCAATCTATCTTTTCAGATTCGGAAATTCCTGGTCGTTGGCCCCCACTACCCTCTGGGCTTCCCTAGGTTTGGCAAGAGCACTTTATACTTTCACAGCCCCCAGGTGAGTTCAGTATCTTACCCCTCCCACCGCGCCCCCCATTCCCTGTTTTGCAATCAACTAGTTGCATAGCTAAGAGGAATGCTCTCTCTCAGTCCTGATAGTCCTACCTCAAGGACACCCACCTCTCCTCATCCCCCCGGGCTGGGCATCGTGTCCTATCCCTGTCCCTGCCGTCCCCAGCCCACGTCCAGTCCAGGATCAGCCCTGGCATGGGGACCAGCACTTGCCGCACGTTGTGAATGTACTGATGCCACTGAACGGTTCACTCAAGAATGTTTGAAAGGTAAATTTTATGTCTATATTACCATATATAAAGAAAGATAAAGGCAATAAATCCCTAAGGGGAAGAATGAACAAAAATTCTTTAATATCATCAGAATCCATTTAGGGTTCACATTTCTAAATATCATAAATGTTGAAGTGTTAAGCTGTTTCCAGTCTTATTTTTTCCTGTTGTTTGACCAAAAGACATAATGTCTCTACATGTAATTGATTGCCATCTTGTAAGTCTCTCGTAATCTATAGGTTTCTGCACAGTCTTTCTCCTTCCTCCTTTTTTTTTTGTGTGTGTGTGTGTGGTACTGGGGATTGAACCCAGGGGCATTCTACCTCTGAGCTACACCCCCAGCCCTAATTTATTTCTTACTCAGAAACAGGGTCTCAAGCCGGGCGTGGTGGCACATGCTTGTAATCCCAGTACTTTGGGAGG
>PVJS01039603.1:0-18820 GCA_004027185.1 Glis glis
TGCGGAGGGCCTCACTAAGTAGAGAGAGAGAGAGAGAGAGAGAGAGACAGAGAGAGAGCTGAGGCTGGCCGCGAACCCCGATCCCCCGGTCTCCGCCTTCCAAAGTACTGGGATTACAAGTGTACACCACCACGCCCAGCTCTATTTTTTTTATTCTTTATTTTGAAACAGGCTCTCACTAAGTTGTGGAGGGCCTCACTAAGTAGCTGAGGCTGGCCGCGAACCTGCGATCCTCTGGTCTCAGCCTCCCAAGTATTGGGATTACAAGCAGGTGCCACCACGCCCGGCTTAAAGGTTTTTTTTTTTTGTTAGAATCAGAATCTGCATAATTGGTTGATATTTGTTTTAAGTGTCTTTTTAAGCAATAATTGCTCCTCCTCTGCCTCCTCACTTTCTTCCTTATAATTTATTTGTTGAAGAAACTGTGCTATTGTCCTGAATAATTTTTTTGCAGTTAGAATGTTGCTGATTGCATCCCACATGGTATCTCTTACCACATTCCTTTGCCCTTTATACTTTTTCTTGACTGCAGTCCATTTCAGGGTTTTGTTTTGCGGGACTACCACATAGGTGTCAGTGGTGAATTCTTTCTAGAGGCATCTGAGTGAATCTGTTTTTCTGTTGCCATTAGCTACCGGGATTCAGCCAAATTGGATCTGTGGCTTGTATACAACCCATGATCTAATGTTGATTTTATATTTTTAAAAAGTTAAACACATAAAGGAGAATATGTGATAGAAACTGTATGCAGCACTTAAAGCCATATTCTCTATATGACCTTTTATAGATAAAATCTTCTTACTCCTGGATCATTGACTTTTTATTCCCTAGAGCTGTAATTCATTACAGTTGCAAAATAGTGATATTCTGTCAATCTTTGATTTATTTGGTAGAGTACTTCTATAAGCAGAAACTATATCAACAATTTTATTGCCATAGGGAACAGTTTGATTAAAAAAGATGCTTTTAATTCTTTTCTTCTTACTTGCCACTTTTCAAAATAATGATTTGGTTCTATAGCATTCACCAAAGGTGACAAATTAGTTTTTATTTTATTTTTTAGAATTTTATTGGTGCAATATAATTTTACATCATAGAGCGATTCAGAGTGATACATTCATATATGCACACAATGTCTCTTGGTATGGTTCCCTCTAACCCCATCCTGCTACACACCCCCTCCTTCCCTGTATATCCTAGTAAGACTCTTAGTGATACCTTCATTTATGGACACCATATTATTTGGTCTGTTTCCTTCTTCAAGCCTCCTTTTCCCCTTCTTTTCCTCCCTCACTCCATCCCCTTCCACTATTCTGCTGGGCTCAGTCTTTATTATCATGAAGTCCTCCTTCCCTATATTCTCTCTAGCTTCCACATATGAGAGAAAACATACGACCCTTAACTTTCTGAGACTGGCTGATCTCAGCATATAATGTTCTCCATTTCCATCCATTTTCCTGCAAATGACAATTTTGTTCTGAATGGCTGAGTAAAACTCCATTGTGTGTATATACCACATTTTCTTTATCCATTCATCTATTGATGGATTTATTTTTGAGAGCATTATAAAGTAATAAAGTTCAACATATTTTTGATTATTTAAATATATTGTGGTATTATCATTATTGAAGTTCAAATGATCCATATTTGGCCAGAAGAGAATCTTTTGAGACCTTTGGAATCACTTTAGTTAAAGTTGTTGATAGTTTTTGGTTTTCTGATATGACAAGATATTTCAGATTTATCTTATTTCCAGTCCAAGACCTAGATTTAGCCATTCAATCGTATTTAGAGAGGAAACCCTGGATAAAGAAGATGGTCATTGCTGCTGGGTTGGTCATTGGTACTAGGTTGTTTCATGCTAGGAAATAAGATTTTTTAAAAAATAAAATATGAATTTATATTCATACTTAAATTAAAATTGAAGGCTATAGAGTTTTACTTAATTTCATTGATTTTTACATCTTTATTGCTTTTCTTCCAAACTGAGAATCCTGTTCTCCATGATATCAGTGACATTATAATTGACATTATAATTTGCTTTATCCCACAATATACACATACTGCAATCTCAGAATAATAGTACTAGTAATAACTACAACAAAATAGTTATTAAAAAAGCTTAATTTTTTTTTAGTTCTTTTGGTCCCTAGAGTATAACCTACTGTGTATAGTTTGGTTACAGTGCTCATCATTTCTTTTGGACTAGTTCCTCCCTGTGTGGTTATAATGACAGAGAGTTAGGTTTATTTGTTTCATTTCTGCTTTCAATTTTTAGAGATTTTTAAATTTAAATTTTGGCTTTTTTAAATGTAAATATTGACATGGTCCAAAAGTCAAATGTATGAACAAGGTCTGTTCTAAGACATCTACCTTCAATTCCTGTCTCCTTCACCGTATTTCTTTTCCGTGTGTGTGTTAAAAATAACATGTAGCCGGGCGTGGTGGCGCACACTTGTAATCCCAGTAGTTGGGAGGCTGAGACTGGAGGATCTGGGTTCATGGCCAGCCTCAGCTACTTAGTGAGGCCTCTACAACTTAGTGAGACCCTGTTTCAAAATAAAGAAAAAAGTAGAGCTGGGGGTGTAGCTCAGAGGTAGAATGCCCCTGGGTTCCATCCCCAGTACCACACACACATACACAAATAACATGTGTGCTGGGTGCAGTGGTGCATGCCTGTAATCCTGGTACTTAGGAGGCTGAGAAAGGAGGATTGCAGGTTTGAGGCTAGTCACATCAACTTAGTGAGACCCTGTTTCAAAATTAAAAAGGCTGGTAATATAGCTCAGAGGTAGAATGCCTCTGGGTTCTCTCCCCCCACAAATTACACATGTTTGTGTATGTATTAATATCTTACCTTATCTAAGTAAATATCCCACTTTTCTTCAGCTTGCTTTTTTTCCCTTACTTTATTCTAAAGATCACTCCATGGTAGAATATAGTTACTTTACAATCCTATTTACAAAATAGGATTGTAAAGTAACTATATTCTACCATGTCAGTGTACCAGTTTATTCAACATGTTCCTTGTTGATGGATATCAAGGTTGTTTCCAGGCTATTACTACAAGTAGTGCCACAGTGAATAGCTTTGGTTGTATCTATTTTCATATTTTGTCTAGTGTACCTTTGGATAGATTCATAGATGAGAGTTTGCTAGTTGAAGGGTAAATGCATATATAATTGTGCTAGGTGTTGCAAATTTTCCTCTGTAGTGACTGAACCATTTTGCATTCTCATCAGCCTGTTTCCCTATACTTTGCCTGGAGTGTATTGTTAAACATTTGGATTTTTGCCAACATATGATAGGTGAGAAATTGCATCTCAGTGTAGTTTTAATTTGCATTTCTTCTACAAGGTTGAACATCTTTTAAAATGATTAAGGGTCATTTGCATTTCATTTTAATAACTAATTCTACATCTGTGTAAAAATGACATGCAGCAGTATAGAATATTTTATTTTACTCCCAGAGATGCATTTGCAAGTGCTTTTGGTTGTATGTGTGTGCCTTAACTGTGGGTTTTCTGTGTTGGTGTCCCATCCTTCAGGTACTGTTACTATCTTTCTTGGATTTTAGATTCCCCTCTTTTTTCCTTTCTCCTAAGATTATTATGTTGGAGTTTTGTTATTAAGATATTAAGAGCTCAATGAATGAATGAAATTTGTCTATGATTTAATATCACTGATGCTGGATTGAGGTAACAGTTTTTGAATTCAGTTATTTCTATCGGTAAATACATAGTTGAATAGAAGAATTCTAGAACCTGTTCTATAGACTTTGAGAGACTGAGACAGACTTTTTTTGAACATCTTGTTTATTTTGCATTGAGAGCTTGTGCATGTACAGCATTCTTTGCTGAAAATAGCTTTGACACCATAAGATTCATTATTAAGGATTCTCAGCTTTGTGTTCTCTTTTGCATATATTTAAATTGTTTGTGCTATGGGATTTTACAAATATTATTTCTGTTAAGAAAGCTGCTGACAGCAGAAGCTTACAGTAAATTATTCACATGCTATTTGTTTTCTGTGTCCAAGAATTAATGCATCTTTACCTTGTTTTTTTTTCTTTTTTAGCTGAACTTGGTAATTTGTAAACATATGGTAGTATACTTGAAGAAAATCAGCAATGCTTGTTTTCTATGAGAAAAGTACTCGATTAAAGATACTTAGAGCAACATCAGCTCTCTGGAAGAGAGCTGATTACTGAAGAATAACAGAAAAATAGCTTTAAAATGTGAAATAATTGTCTCATAAAATTATTGATCTTTCAAGATATAGGCCACTGGATTTTATAATTCTCTACTTGTTCATTATAATCTGTGTGCTTACTATTCACTTTGATTCTCAGAAAATTTTGATTCTTGTTTTACAATCTTCCTCTCCATTCCAAGTCTACCATCATTCTGGATAATTTGCGTGCCTACTTGACCTACCTTTCCAATATCATTTTCAGTTCTTTACTCTCATTTCTAGTGACTTCATGAATCTAGTGATTCGTGCCAATTCAAACACCAACTTCCATAACCATAATCTTTGGCATCTCTCAGTGATGCTGAAATATTAAAATAATATCCCTCTTTTACCATAATCCCCAGTCCTTCCCAGTCTCACATTTTACTTGTGCCATTTTTACCCATCTCAGTTAATTCCCGTTTATTTTGTTCCCTTTCTCTTAGATTCCATAGATAGAGCTATTTGTTGATATCTTCAACCCTCTTACTTCATCACCTTCAACTTACCTGCTTAGAAAATTTTATTTTATTTTTTTACTTATTGGTGCATTATAACTATATATCGTTGTAACTATATTATAGTGAGGCGCAGAGTGATACATGCATACATGCAAGAAGCATTCATTGTGTATTTCCCTTCCATTCCCACCCCATAGATAGTATTTACATCGATACAGTAACTTCATGTGTGAACAAAAGGTTATTTAAATAGTTACTGTCATTGTACCTTCCCTTTTTCCTCCTCTCTCTACCCTTCAGCCCCTCCCCCGTTCCACCAGTGTCTCCTCTCATGTATCTAAGATCTTTATTTCCCAGTTTCTTTCTAGCTCCAACATATGAGTGAAAGCATATGGCCTTTCACTTTCTGTGACTGGTTAATCTTACTAAGCATAAATTGTCGAGTTCCATCCATTTTCTTACAAATGACATACTTGTGATATTTTTTATGGCTGAGTAGAATTCTATTGTGTATACATTTTAAATGTCTACTTTGCTTTCTACTTTACAAAATCACATCGTCATGTTTGAATTTCTTTAAATATGCTGTCTCACCTTGACTTTCAGTGCATCCCTGTGTTTCTGTTTTCCTGTGTTAGTGTCTTCTCCATTTTCACTGCACTAGTTCAGTCTTTGCCTAGGCCATCAGGGATCTCCTCAGTATGTAACTGATGAATGGGGCCATCCTCCTTGAAGTATTCCCTTGGCTTCTGGGATGGCAGGGACGCCAGGTTCCCTTGCCTCCTGATCTCTGTGGTTTTTGCAGACTTTTTTTTTCCCCACCTCTGCCTGTCTCTGAAATGTTGGTGTTGTACAGAATTTGGTCTCCAATTTTCTTCAGATTTTACATTTTTTAGTTCATCTTATTTTTTCTGTACTTCAGTTTCAGTACGTGTCTGTTCTGAATCTATCCCAAGTTCAAGGCTTGTATGTCTTTTACATCCAGGTCACTTGAAATCCCCACATTGTAGCAGACACATGATCTCCCTCACTGTGTCCTTTCCCTCCGTGACTGGCATCACTGTTCAGTACTGTCCAAGCCCTTTCTCCTCGTTTATTTACTTTCACTTTTACATTTCGTCAGTCTACAGGCTTATTTATTCCACCTCCCAAATTCATCAGATCTGCCCATTTCTTAGACTCTATTGCTACTTTCCTAAACAGGACTTCATCAGGTTTTAATGGTGATTACTGCACGGCTTCCTGTTTCACTATCTCTGGTCCAGTTATTTTCCATCTAATCTCCATTTTGCAGCAAGAATGATCCATTTAATAAAATAGTTAAATGTGGTCTTCACTTCTCATCTTAAAGCCCTTCAAAGCCATTGCCAAACTCCTTAACTTCCAAACGTCTTAACTTCATATATAAAAATCCTCATCATTGTGTCCCTGCCTACCCAATTCTGAATTTCTTTGAATACTTTGCTCTTCCACTTCTGGATTGTTTCTAGGCCTTTGCACCTGCTGTTCTGCCCTTCACTAGGTGACTCCTCTTCAGCCTCAGGTTTCCCATCAGTTTGTGGGCTTGTCTTCTCTGGCTCGTTAGGCCAGTTAGCCTCTCACTGTGCACTTTGTACATACCTGGCTTCTACCACACCATGCTGTGATCGTCTCATTGTGTGTTTCCTCCACTTTAAACATTCTAAGAGCAGGTACGAAATGTCTTGTCTTAACTAGGTGCTTGTTTGCACATAGTACCCATGTTACGGTTTGGATCTGGAATATTCCTCCAGAAAGGCTCAGGTGTTGAAGGCTTGGCTCCCAAGTGGTGGTGGTGTTGGGGGTGATGGACACTTTAGGAGGCGGAGCCTATTTGGAGGCGGTAGATCATTGAGGGTATGCTCTTGAAGGGCAGATTTTGTCTCTGGTCTGTCTTCTCCATGTTTTTTTCCACTATTTCCTTCCTGTCTCTCTTCCTCCCTTATTTGGTTATTTTGGCAGGGGTGAGGGAGGAGGGGAGAAAGACTGAAAATTGAAGAAAAGGAGAGCACTCTTATTATAATGTTTGTTGAATAAATGAATCCAGATACTTTGTATTTAGGTGATTGGTTGGGAAGGTAGATGCTGTAAGTTAGAACAGTATTATCAAAGTGCATTTTCTTTCTTTTTTTTTTTTGTGGTACCGGGGATTGAACCCAGGAGCATTCTACCTCCGAGCTACGCCCCCAGCCCTATTTTTTATACTTTATTTTGAAACCGGGTCTCACGAAGTTGCAGAGGGCCTCACTAAGGAGAGGGAGGGAGGGAGGGAGAGAGAGAGAGAGAGAGAGAGAGACAGGGAGAGAGAGAGCGAGACAGGGAGAGAGAGAGAGAGAGAGAGAGAGCGAGCTCTGAGGCTGGCGGCGAACCCAGATCCCCCGGTCTCTGCCTCACAAAGTACTGGGATCACAAGCATGCGCCACCACGCCCGGCTACAAAGTGCATTTTCTTATAGATATTGAATTTCTCTAGAATTTCCATATAGGACAGTATGATCTGAAGAAGAATTTCAGATTCAGCTTTATTAGAAGGTGATAACCACTGTTTTTATGGTATATTTTGTATATCATAAAGTTTTCCTTCCGTCTGTCCTTCCTTCCGTCCTGGATTGAACCCAGGGGAGTTCTACCACTGGGCTACACCCCAGCCCTATTTTGTTTTTTATTTTGAAACACACATAGTTTTGCTAGGTTACTATAATGATCTCATACCTATAATCCTTCTGCTTCAGCCTCCCAAGTACTGGGATTATAGGCGTATGCCACTGCACCCAGTTTATCATAAAAAATTTTAAAAGCTATATATTTATCAGATAAAATGATCTAAATAATATTGATGATTGATTTTTCCCTAGGAAAGGGGTTCTACAAGGTTAGAAAATTGGGAAGATGATGTGTGTGAGGCAGATTCAGTCTTTGGAGGAGTTAGCTGTGCAGTGCAGAGAGATTGAGAGCCAGAAGCACTAATTGTTATGTAGTAAAATGGTAGAGAATTTGCCAACTCTTAAATGTTGCCTGCTTCCAGTTGATAACATGAATGTATTTAGTTGAGCTCTTTGAATGTTAAATTATTTTAACTTTTGAGGTTTTTAACTTTTTAATTATAAATTGAGAACTTGAAACAAGAGTGTCTGAACTATGTGGTAATAACAAAAGGATCAGGACACATGACATGTAGGATTTAGAGACTGGATGGGATGGTGAGAAGTAACATTAAGGAGTAAAAGAAATATGAAGACCTCTGACAATAGTCTCTTAGTTTATAATGAAGAGATAATTTTAGTATAATGAAGGTATATAAAAATGCATGCTTATGCTCTGTATTTCTGCTGTTGTTAAACTTTGAACCTCTTCACCCAGAAGGACATAAAGATTTTATTTCTGCTAGTACTCAAATACCTTATGTTAATATTTTACTCGGTACAATAATGTTTAGAATTATTGCTGGCCACACAAGATATGTAGTGAGTGATGTGATCTGTTGATATTTGGGGGATGGGATTTACAATTGAAAGAAGTTCCCAGTGGATATTTTCTTTTCATAAGATGGAATTCTATCAAGAGGTGTGAAACATTTTATCAAAAAGTGAGGAATAATCTATCAAGAAGTGAGAGCTTTTCCATTAAGAAGTGAGAAATTTATAGAGACTTGGGAATATAGAAGATATCAGACAGATTCATTAAGCTAATTTCAAAGTAATTTGTCCAGTGACTCTGGACATAATAAACTAATATTAAGCAAACGTAAATGGATAAAGAATCAGGACCCTGGTGAGAGATATAGGACAGTTTTTATATGAAGCCAGCTAAGGAGCGTCTGATAACACTTCTACTGTGATAAGAATGGCTGAAGAAAATGGCGATACATCTTCAGAACAGTAATCCTCTGTTCCCAGCAAAGGATTGGCCAATAAGCTGATTTTTATCACAAAATTATTTTATATGCACTTGGAGATTTTTACTCTTCTGTCTTCTCATCTTTTCCCTCTCAGTAACCATTGGCAACAACCTGATATGCACTTAGTTTCCTACCTTCCTCAATGCTCATGTAATCATATACATACGAAATTATATAATTTACAGTCTGGCATTATTCATTTATCAGAGAACTCATTCTAGATCAAGTATAACATAGCTCCTTTTTTTCTGGATAATATTCTAAGGCAGGCAGGAACCATCGAACTCTAGTTGATGAATCAAATCCATCCTGCTGCCTATTTTTGTAAATAAAGATTTATTGGAACATAGCCTCACCTAGTTTTCTATTCTTTATCTGTTGTAGGTGACAAGTTTTCCCCCCAATCCATTATTTGTCTGCTTTTTTTCAGTATTTTGCTGTTAAAAAGTGTGTGTATGTGTTTTAAATGTAATAAGCATGTATATTTTTCTTTTTTTCACTATGAGATATCTTATTTTGATTTGTAAACCCCAGGGTTAGCCATGTATTTCCCTAAAATTTCTTCCAAGATTTTTGTTACCTACTTTGTTTATAGGACTGGAATGTATTTTCATATATTCATTCAGTGGCATTGTAGTATAATGGTTAGATGAGAGACTGTGATTCTGTTGTTACCTGTGTGAGTTTTTTTTTTTTTTTGGTATGGGGGATTGAACCCAAAGGCATTCTACCTCTGAGCTATACTCTCAGCCCTATTTTATTTTGAAACCGGGTCTCCTTAAGTTGCTGAGGCTGGTCTTGAACCTGTAATCCTCCTGACTCAGCCTCCCAAGTCCTGGAATTATAGGTGTGTGCCCCCACACCCAGCTCATTTGTGACCTTTGACAAGTTAACATTTCTATGCTTCAGTTTTCCTCTCTAAAATAGGGATGATACTAGGACCTATTTCATAAGATAGTAATGAAGCTTAAATGAGTGGTTAATATGTAGAAAATATAAAGAAGAGTATCTGGTACACAGAACATAAATGTTTACCATTATTACATGTTGTAGGTAGCCATCTCACTTTTCTCCCATGTGGATAACAGTTGCTTGGTAACTTTTACTGAATAGTTCATTATTTTTCTCAATTGACTTAAAATGTTGTCTCCATAGCATATTAAGTTTTCAAGTATGTACATCCCTGTTTTTAGGCCTCAGAGCTTGTTTTTTGGCTCTTTTATCTCCTGCTCCTGAGCCATAGTAGCTTAGTTCCTGTAGCTTTATAAATATTGTTAACTGATGAATGGAATCCTTTTACTTCGTTCTACAAATTATTTTTGCTCTTCTTGGTTTTTTTTTCTCTTTCATATAATTTTTTTAAAAAACAATTTGCAAGAACCCTGTTTGTTATTAGGTCTTAGCATATAAGAGTGATACTAATTGACTAGTGTTAGAATGAACCTGTTGTCTCATTAATACTTTAACCAGTGAAAGTTTTTAGAAATTATCTGGTTATAGAATCTAAAGGTCAATACTGAACACTATGCTAGGTAAATACTGGGAATATGATTGAATAAAAACACTGTAGAATGATAGATCTTTAGCCTGCAGTTCATAAATTGTATCCTGAGGTACCTACCGTGAGGCACCTTGGAGAACTCCAGGAGTATTTCAGACTTTCTAGGGAAGCATAGCCATCTGTTGGATAGTATGTACTTACAGCTCAAAGTAGTTTGAATATTTGATTGTGCTACTTTCATTTTATTTTGTCTTTGTGAAGTTGGTTTTTTGGTGGTTGCTGTGATAGAAAGTACCATACAAAAAGTCAGTGTGGAACAGGAAATGTGTGCAGCAGTATCTAATCTAATTTCTAAATTTGAGAAGTTGTGTGGTTATTCAGAAATGAAATTTAGAAGTTTTTTCATTTTATGTGCATTATTTTTTCAAAAGGTTACTGACTTGTCAGGACACAGATAATTATTCATTTTATGAACCCAACTATTAAATAAATGGAACTGTTAGGTATTTCTTTTGGTCTAGGGAATTCGTGAACTGAAGTACTGAGAAAATAAGCACCAGAAGCCAAGAACATTTTGGAACTTCTCTGCCTTAACAAACAAGTTATTACATTTAAGGATTAAGAAATTTGAAGTTCTCTGTAGGCAGAGTGTACTTGCTTATGTCAATGTGAACTAATCTTGCTTGGGTACCAGGTACGGACAGCACTTCTGAGAAAGTGATGTTTAAGCTAAGTTGGGGGGAAGCTGAGGAGTTGACTGGAGAGGGTAGTGGTGAGACCAGCTGGTGTGAAGAGGGCAGGAGCTTCAGGAGAGTGAGTGATGCAAGGGGCAGGAGAGGGACAGAAGCCAGGCCACGACACGGCATGGCAAGCCACTTAAGGAGCTCCTCATTAGATTTTTATGTAAAACACAATGGCAAGCCTTTTGAGGGGGTGTAAGTGAAGAGAGAATATCTTCTGTTACTGCCCTCCTACTGGGGAAGTAAGAGAAAAAGGTAACATCCATAAGTATTTAACACTATAGTCTAAGTAGTATGCAGTAGATAGTTTTTTGTAAAAATTTGAAGTGCTTTGGTTTTCAAAGGCATTTGTAAACTTTCCTATAAGTTATAATTTTACCTTAATGTTTTAAACATGTATACTTTTTTGTTCAAATTGGCTAATAATAGGTATGGATTTTGAAAATGAAAGAAAATTCAAGCAAGACAGAATGTTAAACTGTAAAACCTTTAAATTGGTATAATTATTTCTTTTGGTATTTTTCAGCAAAAATTTTGTCCAAGTTTTTTTTTTAAAAAAACTTATGCTTTGAGCCAGGCATGGTGACACATGCCTGTAATGTCAGTACTTGGGAGGCTGAGACAGGAGGATCCAGTTTCAAGGCCAGCATGTGGTAATTTATGAAGACCCTGTTTCAAAAATGAAATGAAATTTTCTGCCGGGTGTGGTGGCACACGCTTGTAATCCCAGTACTTGGGAGGTGGAGACTGGAGGATCGGGGTTCGTGGCCAGCCTCAGCTGCTTAGTGAGGCCCTCCACAACTTTATGAGACCCAGTTTCAAAATAAAGGATAAAAAATAGGGCCGGGGGTGTAGCTCAGAGGTAGAACGGCCCTGGGTTCAATCCCTGGTACCGCAAAAAAAAAAAAAAAAAAAGAAATGGAATTTTCCTGGTTTATTCTTCAACTTTACTTTTAACAGTTGAACAGTCGTGCTTATGCTCTTTGCGTACAAAGGCCTCTCTGCCCATTGAGAGATGGAACCTACGCTTCCTTCTGTGAATCTGGGCTGGTCCTGTGGCTGGAGCCCAGGCCTTTGAGTGTGACTCTATCTTACATCCTTTAGCCACTATATAAGAAATCTACTGGTGGTGGATTATTACAGGTGGTGGCGCATGCCCGTAATCCCAGTACTTGGAAGGCTGAGACAGTTGGATTGCAGGTTCAAGGACAGCCTCAGTAACTTAGCAAGACCCTCAGCAACTCCACAAAACCGTGTTTCAAAATAAAAACTAAAATAGGACTGGGGCTGTGACCTGGAGGCTGACCGCTCCTGGTACAAGGAAGGAAGGAAGGAAGGAGGGAAGGAGGGAGGGAGGGAGGGAGGGAGGAAAGGAAGAAGGCAGAAAGGCAGGAGGGAGGGAAGAAGGCGGGAGGGAGGGAGGGAGGGAGGGAGGGAGGGAGGGAGGAAGGAAGGAAGGAAGGAAGGAAGGAAGGAAGGAAGGAAGGAAATTCAGTCCAATGCATCTATAAAAGTGTATACAAAAGGAGCTGGACATGGTGGCACATGCCTGTAATCACAGTACTGGGGAGACTGAGACAGTAGGATTGCATGTTCGAGGACAGTCTCAGCAACTTAGTAAGACCCTCTTTCAAAATAACGAATTAAAAAAAAATAGGGCCAGGGTGTAGGTCAGAGGTAGAATGCCCCTGAGTTCAATCCCCAATACCACCAAAATAAATAAAAATAAAAATAATAAAATAGGGCTGGGGATGTAGCTCAGAGGTAGAATGTCCCTGGGTTCAATCCCCAGTAAACACAAACACACACACACACACACACACACACACACACGAAATTCAAACTACCATATATGCTTATGTGCACATGTATAAAAGAGAGAGAGACACACACACACACACACACAGACCGACTGACCAGCTGACCAACTGTGGAGAGGTCCCAGAGAATAAGATATCACATAAAAAGCTAGGCCACATCTGTCACAGCCAAGGAGAGCCTAAGGACACACAATTACTAAATGTAATGTTCAGTAAGACCTAAGGAAATCTGAAAAACTATGGACTTTAGTGAATAATAATCCATACTGGTTCATTAATTGTAACAAATGTACAAAATTGATGTAAGGTGTTAGAGGAAACCAGGTGTGGAATTGTATACTCAGTACTCAAGTTTTCTATAAATCTCAAACTGTTTTTCTTTTCTTTTTTTGGCGGTACTGGGGATTGAACCCAGGGGCATTCTACCTCCAAACTATACCCCCAGCCCTAATTTTAATTCTTTATTTTGAAAAGGGTCTCACTAAGTTGTAGAGGACCTCACTAAGTAGCTGAGGCTGGCTGCGAACCTGGATCCTCTGGTCTCAGCCTCCCAAGTACTGGGATTACAAGCATGCGCCACCATGCCCGGCTTCAAACTGTTTTAAATATTAAACTTATTGGGGGGAAGGGGAAGAAAAGGGCCTATGGTGTAGCTCAGTAGTAGAGAGCCCCTGTGTTAAGTCCCCAATACCAAACAAAAGAGTTATATTTTCTTTATTTATATCTGTAATAAGATATTTTAAATAGTTAATTTACATGCTTTGCCAAATTAATACAAACTTCCTGTTTAAATTAATTTCCTGTTGTTTAAATTTAGGTGGTATATAAAGATGTAATAGTTACGCAGGAAAGATAGAAAAAGAACAAGAAAGAGTTTAAGCAATCATTTTGTACTTCCCTTTTGCTTATATTTTGATTTGTTTTACTATAGTTTCGATAACTTAATACAATATAAGATTTTTCTTTTTTGGTACTGTGGATTGAACCCAGGGGCATTCTACCTCCAAGCTGTACCCCTACCCCTTTTTATTTTTTGTTTTTGAAACAGGGTCTCACTAGGTTGTTGAGAATCTCACTAAATTGCTGAGACTGGTCTTAAACCTGTGATCCTCCTGTCTCAGCCTCCCAAATACTGAGATTACAGGCGTGGGCCACCACACCCAGCAGTAGGTGTTTTTTTTTTTTTTTTTTTTAAAGAAAAGAAGTAAAGCTTTAAGTTGGGAAAGTTTTCCCTAGCTGAGATGTAAAGTTTATAGCAAATATTTTCTTAAAATTTTGTTCTTCCCATGTTCAAAGAACTGGTCCAAGATTTGGAAAATTAAACTGATCCCTCCTGTGCTCTTTTCATTAAAACAAATTCTACATGAAGATTAAATATAGAAAACAAAAGTACTAGAACAAAAAAGCAAGGCTAAATTTATTTTGTAATTTTAGGATAAAGAAGACCTTTCTAACTTTGCGATTACTAGAAGAAAACATAGGACCAACTCTTGAGCGTATATATACAAATAGAGACTTCCTCAATAAGACACTTAAAGCTCAGGAATAAAATCAAGAATCAATAAATGGGATGACATCAAATTAAAAAGTTTTTGCACAGCAAAGGAAACACTCAAGAGCATGAAGAGAGAGCTTACAGAATGGGAAGAAATCTTTGTCAGCTACTCCTCTGACAGAGGACTAGTAGCCAAGATATATAAAGAACTCAAAACACTTAAAAAAAGAACTAACCAAATAACTCATTCAATAAAGGGGCAATTGTACTAAATAGACACTTCTCAAACGAAGAAATATTAATAGGCAACCAATATATGAAAAGGTGTCCAACGTTCTTAGCAGCCAGGTACCTTACTCCAGTTAGAACGGCAGTCATCAAGAATACAAACAATAGTGTGTGCTGACAAGGATGTGGGGGAAAAGGAATGCTTACACATTGTTGGTAGGATTGTAAATTAGTACAACCACTATGGAGATTAATATGGATGTTCCTCAAAAGATAGGAATGGGATTACCATATGACCTAGCTATACCATTCCTCGGTATCTTTCAGAGGAGAATTCAAGTCAGAATACTAAAGTGATTGACACCTGCTTATAATCCCAGTACTTGGGAGGCTGAGACAGGAGGATCACAGGTTCACAGCCAGCCTCAGCAACTTAGTGAGGCCCTTTGCACCCATTAGTGAGCCCCTATTGCAAAAAAAGGGGGGGGCTGGGGTGTAGCTCAGAAGTAGACTATCCCTGGATTCAATCCCCAGTAACACACACATCAAAAAAAAAAAAAGGAATACTATAGTGATATATGCATTCCCATGTTTATAACAGCACAATTCCCAACATTCATCCAAGTTATGGATCCAACCTAGGTATCTGTCAACAGATGAATGTTTAAAGAAAATGTGGTATATACACACAATAAAGTTTTACCTTACCACAAAAAAGAAGAAAATTATGTCATTTGCAGGAAAATGGATGGAACTGGAGAACATCATGCTAGATGAGATCAGCTAGATTCAGAAAGTCAAAGGCTGCATGTTTTTCTCTCACATGTGAAAGCTAGGGAGAAAAAAGGAAAGAAAAAGCTCCTTATGAAAATTAGGAGAGAGACCATTAGAGTAATGGAAGGGCACCGGGGGTGGGGGGAGGGGAGATATGGGGAAGGAAATAGACCAAATAATGTGATGTGTATATATGAATGTATCACTGTGAATCTATTATGTGTAATTCCTATGCACTAATAAAAATTAGTTATAAAAGAAGACCAAGTATGACAGATTTAATTTTATGTAGTTTATAATTAATTATTTTCTTAAAAATGATAAGGCCAAATGGTAAAAAGGATATTTCAAAACCTGTTAGCTATGACTAAAGATTACTTTTAAGTCAATAGGATGAATAAGCCACTAGAAAACTGGGCAGAGTATATGCACAGTGAATTTATGAATGGAATACAAACTGCCAGTAAACATAGACGGATTTCTTATTAACAGACTCATTTCAATTTTCTGCTTTCTTTGTGTTCTATAGAAAAATTCACTTTGAATGCAGTAATTTTTAATATTTATAAGTCCCATTGTGGGGTTTGAAATAAAATTTTTATTAGATTCCCACATCATCTAATAAGACTTATTTCAGGGTAGAAGGGCTTTTTTTTAAACTATTGTTTTTTTGATGTTCTAAATGAGTCAAATTTTGACTTCCTTGTAAGAAGTAAATTTTACTTATTAAACTTTAAATTTTAAATTAAATTTTTACTTATTAGAAAGATGATTTTATTTATGTATCATACCCAAAGAGTATAACCATTTAAGAATAATTTGTGAACGTGTTTTCTAACAGAAATGGGAGAAGACAGTTTTGCTTAACTTTGTTCTTTTTCTTTATTTTTGTAGGAGCCAGTGTTCGAACATTCACTCCATTTTATTTTTTGGTGGAGCCAGTGGATACACTCTCGGTTAGAGGCTCTTCTGTTATATTAAACTGTTCAGCATATTCTGATCCTTCTCCAAAAATTGAATGGAAAAAAGATGGAACTTTTTTAAACTTAGTATCTGATGATCGACGCCAGCTTCTCCCAGATGGATCTTTATATATCAGCAATGTGGTGCATTCCAAACACAATAAACCTGATGAAGGTTACTATCAGTGTGTGGCCACTGTTGATAGTCTTGGTACGATTGTCAGCAGAACAGCTAAGCTCACGGTGGCAGGTAAGTTTTGTTAAGCCATTTGCTTATACTTTGAAATTTTTATAAAGGAAAGGGTAAATCTAAATAAAAGCAGTATTATCTTGGAGTTTTCATTTAATTGGTAACAACAAATCATTTAACAGATACCAACTGTGCATATACTGTGTGTATTGGACTATACTGGGGCTTGTTCGGTGCAGTATGGACTAAACCAGCACTTTTCAACTTATCTGATGGCTTAAAGTTGCTATCAGAGGTACTGAGCAGTTTTTTTTCTTTCAACTTATAAATGGCAGAGGAAATTGTATAGGAAAAGCAAGTTACTATGACAGTTAACTTTTATCCTACCCAGCAAAACCATTTAGTGTGGTTTTGTAAAACTTACAGTAAAGCCAGAATCTTGGTTCCTTTATTTGTTAACCAAGGAATAGACACTTAAAACTCTCTAGTGTGAACACACACACAGAAAATAGAGAGCAGAACGTTGTAAAGAGAAGAATATTCACTCTCTTTTAGAGCATCCTTATTTGAATAATGAAGGAAATTGAAAGAGAAATTAAGAATCTAGAGGAGTAAGATGTGCTTCCTAAATAAGTCATGTCCGTTTTATAGCAGACACTAGCATTCCCCGGATAGTGCTTCTTTACTTGAGTACTATATGAAGGGCCATATTGTACAAAATGCAGTTTTCATTAAGTCCTGTGTTTACACTCACTTAGGTGAAATGCTAGCATGTGAGATGGAATCTGAGAGAGTAGTCTCCCATCTTTTTCCCACTTCGGGGCTATGGTTTCTGATCTCATGCTCACTCCAGAGTGCATTGGCTCATTCATTCAGAGGATGATGGCTCTTTGTGTCTTTGGAACCAATACAAAGTTGAATTTGGGTATGACATAAAGCCATTGTAATTATTCCATAATCACAGATTAAAGATGGAAAAATAAAGGGGGAGGGGGAAACTGGCTTCTTTGGAAATTTTGCTTTTCTTTTCCCTTCCTTCTTCTCTCCTTGCCTCCATCTTTTCCTCCCGCCCTCCCTGCCCCTTTTGTCTCTGCCATCCACCTGCCATGCTTTCGCTAATATGTCTGACAAATTTGTATAATGATTTCCTCTACAATGTAATCTAGGCCAGGCTTCCTTTTATTATTATGTTTTTAAATATCTCTTATCTGGGCTTTTATTTGTGACTCCTTCCTGTCAGCTGTCCCCTATATCCCATCACCAAATCCAGCGAATTCTACTTCCTAACTTTTCTGTATTGATTCATTTTCTCTTGCCTGAGACAACTCCTCAGGCAAGCTTCCCTTACCACAGCCTTGTACTATCTTGTCTGCCGCCTCATTCTTCCCTTCATCTGATCTAGAGATCACACTGTGGTCGGAGCACTCTCTCATGCTGCAGTGGCTCCTTGGTTCTCCAGTAACACCGTCAAGTTAATATCTAAACTCTTTAACAACAGGCATCTTGATTCCTTTTATGAGCTGGTACCCACTTCTCCAGCACCCCCTCCCATTACCACCGTCACCACAGTTTCTGCACTGGCAGTACTGAACCTTTTCAGTTCCCTTTCATATATTCTCTGCCTCTGTCCTTGACTCATGGCTTCCCCACTAACAATTAATTCTGGCCTCTACCTTTTTCTCTTCTCCATTAGGGTTGTCCATCTTTCCTAGCTTTTATGTTCTTCAGAAAGCATTTTTTGACTGTAAGCCTATAGTTTCAATACAAGGAGATACATTCTATGGTAATTGCAGACAGAGTTCTATAGGAGAGTTATTTAACCCACTCTTGGCCTGGGATCTAGAGGAAGTATCTACCTCTGAGCTGCACCCCCATCCCTTTTAAATTTTTATTTTGAAGCACTGGTTTCACTAAGTTATCACTCACTGGCCTCGAACCTGCTATCCTTCTGTCTCAGCCTCCCAGGTACTGGGATTACAAGTGTGCATCACCATATCCATCTCAGAAGTGCTTCTTAATAGTTGCATAGTATGCACTCTATACAGAGCCTGTGATTTATTCAGAGTTCGCTTTTGATGAACAATTACATGGACTAAAAATATTGGATGTTATAAGCAATACTATAGTGAACTACTTTTTTGCAAATCTTTATTTTTGTAAAGTAGATTACTAGAATTGGGATTCTTAGATTATAGGATACCCGTGTGTGTGTGTGTGTGTGTGTGTAATTTAAAAAGATATGCCGGGCGTGGTGGCGCACGCTTGTAATCCCAGTACTTTGGGAGGCGGAGACCGGAGGATCCGGGTTCGCGGCCAGCCTCAGCTCTCTCGTTCTCTCTCCCTGCCTCTCTCTCTCTCTCTCTCTCTCTCTCTCTCTCTCTCTTTCTCTCTTTCTCTCTCTCCCTGTCTCTCTCTCTCTCTACCTAGTGAGGCCCTCCGCAACTTTGTGAGACCCGGTTTCAAAATAAAGTATAAAAAAATAGGGCCGGGGGCGTAGCGCG